>JANAVB010009596.1:28073783-28348783 GCA_029216955.1 Iris pallida | reverse complement strand
TATACCTTGCCGAACATATACAGTATTTATATTGTTTTCTCTTTCTTTATTGTATTCTTTTTCATATTGTCACATGATTCTATATCGTTATTGATTCGTCCTGGATTGCCTTACTGGTTCTAGATTACGTGCACGTGTAGGATGTTCGACATTGTTTGATTATTGGTCTTTTCGTGTTATCTTGTCTTGTGATTGAGTTGTCAGTTTCTATATATGTCCTTGACTTGACCATTCTTGACTGGGAGTATCTTTCATTGTACTACAGTTGAGACATACTATAGATTGGGAGTATCTTACATTGTACTACGACCTATAGCATATATTGATTGATTGATTGACTTGACTTGCGACACTATAAATTGGAAGTATCTTGCATTGTACTACGATTTATAGGAGTCTACTTGACTTTGTATCCTTAGGAGAGGAGATCGATACTAGAATTGGCTAATCTTGACTGGGATTATCTTGCATTGTATTACAGTCAAAATCTACTATAGATTGGGAGTATCTTGCATTGTACTACAAGCTATAGAGGTTAATCGATTGATTGGTAGCCAAGTCTAGTATTACATTTCCACACGACTCGTCGTCCTTAGATGTTCTCCTTGCAGTATTCTTATCCCTCTTACATGTTATTTACTGTCATATTAGTAGGCATATTTTATGTATCTTGCTAGTCCTCTGAGGACCTGATGATCTCTTCAGGTAGCTGATTGCATGGAGTTAGTTAGCTGAGCATGTGGTAGTTGACTTCATCTGCATGATTCAGGTATTTTGTTAGTGATATTGATTTACTATCTTTCTCGTGCTTTTATAATATATTCTGCTTATCAGCTTTACTTTATAGACTCATATCATTCTTGGAGTCTAATCGAACAATCTGCTAATGGGCTGCAGACCACGACCCATACTTGTTCATTCTTGTTTTATATGATTCCTGTGGATTGAGATATAGTTTAGATTAGACATGATACCCATGACCTTGACAGCTTATATGTACTCGAGTCGGGCTGGAGTCCGTTCGATACGTAGCTGGCTTGCTCACGAGCTCGCGTCCGAAAACCGGGTACGGGTCGTGACAAGTTTTTGTGGTGGCCCATGCAGGTCAGAGCATATCGTATCGGTTACGTAACTGTACTGATACGAGCCTGCGACAATGACTAAACCCTTAGAAATCTCAATCCACTCTGCCTTAAAAATTCTCCTAGAAATTCTCTGTGTCCTTGAAAACTCCATATTTTCTCTCGATTATACTTCCTTGTTTTCTGTACCATTGATTCTCGTCCCTTCCTATTTCGAGTGACAAAAAAAATCGTGCTGTCTAGAATTTATCATAAATCCTTAAATTATAATATAATATTGCTTGACTATCGAATATTTGGTTGCTTATGGATATGAGAGATTATAGATGCCATATGCCCTAGATATCTGTTGGAAGGACTGTTAGCCAGTAGTTAGAAGACCATAAGATTTTAGTGATCGTATTTTGAGGAGTAGTGTGACCAAATGTGGGTAGAAGTCCTCAAGTATTTGAAGTTATAAAATGGCTAGAGAAAGTTATAGAATATTTTTTAGAAATTAAATTTGAGGAGATTACGGTAATAGTGGACTTTGATTTTAAGGAATAATTATTAATTAGAATTTCGAGGACGAAATTATTTTTAAGGTGGGTAGATTTGTAGCCTCCCTTCCCGAAAATTTTTTTTAAAATATTTTATTATTATTTATTTGGTTTAAATGGTGATTTTTAGATTTTTTTTTTTATAAATAATTATTTAGTTAATTATTATGGTAGATGATATTTAATCAGGATTAAATTTGGAGTACAATGCGACTAGGAATCATGGCACGGGTAGTGCAGCGGCGTGCCCTGACTAGTGTATTAGCCATGCCAAGGGAGACCCAGCCATAAGTGAGTCCTAACTAGGAAAATCAGGCCAAGTTGCGACTTAACCTCTAAAGATATTTTAATTAATTATTAATTATATCATTGGCTTGTAGGAGACCTGGTTGTGTCGATTTAGCTCGGACTAGATCCGAACCGAAATCGAGCCAATGTAGTCGTGCGACCCGTCCAAAGACGTTCATGTTGATATATTTATGGTAGGATTATACCGTATTCCATTTTAATAATCTAATACAGGTTTTATAAGTATTTTATTAATAAATATTATGGATATCAATATTAGTGATATTCAATGATAATTGTATATAATGTGTCCTTGTACATTTTTGGGATTAATAGACTGTGCATGATGGTATATACACCATTATTGGTTTATTGAATTTCGTTATTATTATTATTATTTTTATTGAGGTTAAATAATATTAATATTATTATTGTAGTTATTAAATATAAATTATTTATTATTATTAGTTATTATCATCAAGATATATGTGTATATATAAATATATAAATATAGATATATATGTGTACGTGTATATAAATATAGATATATATGTGTATATAAATACAGATATATATATATATATATATGTGTGTGGATTTATAGATAAATATGCAGGTGTATGAGTGTGAATATATATATAAATATATTATATAGGTGTGAATATGTATATATATAAATATATATATAGATATTGTATATGTGTATTTATACATAAATATATATTACACATATATGTATATGTGTATTTTTTTTTTTATATGTATATGTGTATATATATATGTATATATATAGATATATCTAAATTTGTATTGATGGGAATATATGTATATAAGTCATTATATATGAAAACATACATTTATATATACATATAGGTATTTATACATCTATCCATATAATGCAGCAACCCCGAGCCCACCTAATAATCCCAGCCCACAGAGCAGTGTTGATCCCGAACCCAACTGAACCCGAGCATCCTCTCAGTTCTCAGTATAAATACACGAACGCGCGTACGAAAAAATCGTCTAAACCCTAACTACTACACGCCGCGACCACCTCCTACACCTAGGCGGCCACCCCGTGCTCGCAGCGTCTCCGCGCGCACGGCCAACGCCGCCGGTCAGCCGCGGGAAGGTGCGCGCGGCCTGGAGCCGAAGCCACAGTGACAACAGCGACGACAATGATCGAAGAAGTTTCAGGTCGTTTCTCTCCCGCATCGCTCGACGATTTTCCGAACCGATTTCTCTGGTACAATCCTAACCTATCCGACTTTGATCTCCTTCAAGTAGTTTGAATTTAGAAGCCCTGGTTTGCTAGATAAATTGACACGAACTTTGACGAAAACTGTCTCAAACAGGACAGAATTTTTCGTTCGTGAACCTATTTTGGAAGGCGACAAATCGCTGACCCATCGAGTAATTTAGAAATCCACCTGAATAGGATTGTAGACAACCTATACGAGATTAAAACGTATTTGGTAGATCCAAATTTTATCGAGTATGTACAAAGATATTCGGATTCAAAAATCATCAAAAATCTGGTTTCAAAAATATAGAAAATAGAAAAAACCCTCCGATACCACGTGCGTCCCGCCAAATTGGGCGACTTGGTCGCGAACCGAAAGCATCGAAAGGTGCGTAACAGCTTCGTGGTCGTGTGGGCTTTGACGGAATTCAAATTGGTCGCGTGTGCGCGACGAATTTGATGCATATCCGTCGAAATTCACCGTATCGGCCTCTATGCAAGTTCTCCAATTACTTTGTGCACGCTCATTAGATCGAGACGAAACTTACGCCAACAGGACTCTATCATTTTTTTGGCATGTAGGCCAAGTTTGGTCCATTTCTGAGACAGTTGAATCGGACGCCGTTTTGTGGGCCCCACGGTCCGACTCAACGGGCGATTTTGTGCATGGTCCGCCGGAATCCAACTTTGGACATACGGTTGGGTTCGTATCGAAAAATTAGACCAGTTGACATATAGTTTGAAGACTTTAGAGACCATTGACTCTAGCACGCTTTTCGGTGCAAAGCGGATCCAACGACGGACATCGTTTTTGCCCGAAATTACCGTTTTGCCCCTGTGTCCAGAATTGGACTTAAGGATAGACAATCCTAGCTAATTTGACTATTCTGAGAATGTTGGTATCGTTTATTTCAGCTTTCGGAGACAGTTGTGATGACTTGGACTTTCTGACTTGTTGATTGGTGATACATTGTTGGTTCTCCGTACAACCCTCAGGCAAGTATACCTTGCCGAACATATACAGTATTTACATTATTTTCTCTTTTTATTGTATTCTTTTTCATATTGTCACATGATTCCATATCGTTATTGATTCATCCTTGATTGCCTTAGTGGTTCTAGATTACGTGCACGTATAGGATGTTCGACATTGTTTGATTATTGGTCTTTTCGTGTTATCTTGTCTTGTGATTGAGTTGTCAGTTTCTATATCTGTCCTTGACTTGACCATTCTTGACTGGGACTATCTTGCATTGTACTACAGTTGAGACATACTATAGATTGGGAGTATCTTACATTGTACTACGACCTATAGCATATATTGATTGACTTGACTTGCGACACTATAAATTGGGAGTATCTTGCATTGTACTACGATTTATAGGAGTCTACATGACTTTGTATCCTTAGGAGAGGAGATCGATACTAGAATTGGCTAATCTTGACTGGGATTATCTTGCATTGTATTACAGTCAAAATCTACTATAGATTGGGAGTATCTTGCATTGTACTACAAGCTATAGAGGTTAATCGATTGATTGGTAGCCAAGTCTAGTATTACATTTCCACACGACTCGTCGTCCCTAGATGTTCTCCTTGCAGTGTTCTTATCCCTCTTACATGTTATTTACTGTCATATTAGTAGGCATGTTTTATGTATCTTGCTAGTCCTCTGAGGACCTGATGATCTCTTCGGGCAGCTGATTGCACGGAGTTATTTAGCTGAGCATGTGGTAGTTGACTTCATCTGCATGATTCAGGTATTTTGTTAGTGATATTGATTTACTATCTTTCTCGTGCTTTTATGATATATTCTGCTTATCAGCTTTACTTTATAGACTCATATCATTCTTGGAGTCTAATCGAACAATATGCTAATGGGCTGTAGACCACGACCCATACTTGTTCATTCTTGTTTTATATGATTCCTGTGGATTGAGATATAGTTTAGATTAGACATGATACCCATGACCTTGACAGCTTATACGTACTCGAGTCGGGCTGGAGTCCGCTCGATACGTAGCTGGCTTACTCACGAGCTCGCGTCCGAAAACCGGTTGCGGGTCATGACAACCTCACCTGATGCCAATCCTTCTGCTACTGACAGAGCCATAGCTTGAGCCTGTCCTCTTGGTGCTGGTCCCCTCTGCTGGTGACCTCTCTGCCTGATCTAAACTTGAGCTTGGGACAGAGCATATTGTTGTGGCCTCTGCTACTGGAATGCTTGTGCATGAGGCGGCAACGGCCTCGAAAACTGGTATTGTTGCTGCTGCAGATGTACTGGTGCTGGACCCCTAACCGATGGACTAGTTAGGGTAGAAGAAGATAAACTGGCTCTATACGGACAGGACCCTATCCTGAGATCCAGTGCTCCACAAGTCAAGCACAATCCCTGTGCTCTGCGATACTATGAAACCACGTGCCCAGGCTTCCCACAATAAGTGCAGCCCATTACGGAAGACTGCTTCTGCCTCTGTTGCTGAGGGTACGTCGGTGTCGAGTATTGAACCGACGAAACTGCGGTCTCCCTCCTAGGAGCTCCAATAGTCAAAGCCCCAGCTGCCGGGGCTGGTGTTGATGACTGAGACAACTGTCCATGAGACCTCTTCCGTCCTCCAGTTCAATCTACTATCTTCTGGGAGGTATATTCATGCCTCCTAGCTGCTCTCAAAATAGCATCAAATGTCTGGTGCTCAAACTGCTCCACTGCTAGAATGATCTCTAGGTGGAGTCCCTGCTGGAATCGTTGTGCTCGGTCCAATTCGATCACCACCAAGGTGGGAGCAAACCGACTAAGCCTCGAAAACTCGACTGCATATCCATCGACCGTCCTTCCCATCTGCTTGAGATTGCTGAATCTGGTCTGCAGATCATACCGAACTACTGCATCAAAATACTTCGTCTAGAACTTGTCACTGAATACCGCCCACATAACAGGCGTTACCAAACCAACTGCTAACATCGCCCACCAGTTGCGGGATAAGTCCAATAACTGTAGGCGCACAACGGTTACCTTCTCTTCCTCTGGAATCCGAGCTGCCTCCAGAATAACCTCTATATCCTGTAGCTAAGCATCGGCAGCAATAGTATCTTCACTGCCATCAAAGAAGGAAGGGTTCAGGCGCTTGAAGCTGTTGGCTACACTGTTCCCTTGGTAACCAACTCTGCCTATGGCATCTTGTACTATCTGGAGCAGGGCATCGCCCCGACGATCTTATGATGCTAACAAGTCCCGGATATGTTCCATCAGGGTCCTATTGTCAGGCTCTGCAGGCGGGGCTAGTTGAACTGGTGGCTCTGGATCCCAGAATGCATGATTTGGGATGCTGCTCCAGAGTGCTGGGCTTGGTCCCCAGGTTACTGCTGGTTCATTGGAGGTGCTCCATTCGGCTGATCGGTAGGACCAAGAATAATTTTACTGAAGAAAATGACATGAGGAACAAAAAGGAAGGACCAAGATTGATCAAGGATAGAAGCACCTTATGAGGTCAGGTTTTGGGAGGATTAAAAAAACACGAGTAGAGATCAATGAAGAATGCTGACTGAGACATCTACTCAGTGAACCCTTACACATCTTGATTTACAAGACCCGTATAGGCCACCACTTAAACCGTATCGTGCCCCAGAATCAGAATACTGGAGAGCGGGGGACAGACACAGCCAGCTACATACATTGAAGTGTAACCCACCTCACAATACAATCACGACTGTCTAGATGCATGAGGGTTAAACTACAATCCATCAGTCTCTATGGTCAAGAACAAGCCTAGCATCTCAATCTCAAGCAAACAAATAAATGTACAAGATGTTAGATCATCAGACATACAAAGTAAGGCGTCCCAAACATTACATATTCAGATGATCATAAAACTAGTCATACAAAATGCGAGACTAGCAAGAGTTAAGTCATACATGATCAACCCTAGGATTTGTCAATCATGTTACAGCCCTTAGTTAAACAGAAATTAAGTTTCAACACGAGCTAACACTTGCTCGGCGGCTAAACGCCTCAAAAGAATAATTTACAATAGAGTGGGAGAGCAAAATAAGAAACCCACTCGTTGTCAGGATTACGTCTGGTGTTCACCATCTAGCTGGAAGGCAGGAAGATCCTCGGATGCTACTCCGAAATATGGCCATACAAAACCAGCTGGGTCAGAACCCAAAAGAGTAAGTGCCACAAGAAATGCTTCATTAAGGAACTAAAACCAGCAGATAATTAAATAGAAGAATACATAAATGAACATGATTAAGTAACATGAAGACAGGATTAGAATAAAATGATAGCTTGCATTAGGAAAATAAGAGGCAGAATATAATTCTCATGCTAATCACGAGACAAGCATTCATGCACGACCAATCAAGTCCTACGGCTTGCTATCATTATCTAACTAGGGTTATCACAGACCTAGTTACTAGCAAGATGTAATGAGATATTTCCACAGTCACAAGTCCTGCAGACTATCTAGGTTATCCAGGCGAGCACCACAAAAAATAGGCTTTTAGCGACGGTGGGATCCGTCGCTAAAAGTCATTTTTTCCGTCGCTAAAGCCAAATAGCGACATATCAGCGACAGAAATGGTTTGTCGGGAAATCACGCGTCACTAATTTAAATCAGTCACTAGTTTGTCGGAAATAGCGACTGATTAGTGACACATTTAGCGACAAGCTATTTATTGGAAAATGCGACGTAATAGCGACGGAAACTCTGTCGCTATAGTTACCGACGAACTACCGACATCGTAGCGGCGTAATTCAGCATGAGAGTAGCGACGGGCTAGCGACAGAAAATTACGTTGCTAATATGTTTCCGATACGCTTTTGGTGTCGGACAGGAACATAGCGACGGAATAGTAAGTAAAACTTACGTCGCTATTCAGTCGCTATACTGGAATATAATATTTTCCTGAACCTTAGCGACGGAAACTACAGTCGCTATTCCGTCGGTAGCCTGCAGAGTAAATTTTCCAGGCATGTAGTGACGAAAAAATCGTCGTTGTTGCGTCGCTAGCCTGCAATGTTCCAGGTTTTCTGTCGTTGTTCTGTCGCCATTCCATCGCTAAATATAATATTGCATGTCAGTATTTGTGTTTCCTGCACTCCACATCCCTGTCGACAGTTACACATACAATATATAGTCATATAAACAGTTTCCAAACACAATATCAGTATTCGTGTTTCCAGCAGTCCTTATCCCTGTCGACAGTTTTACAGTAGGCATACGTATCAGTATTTGTGTTTCCTATAAATTCTCAGTTTCATGCACACGTATCCCAAATGTTTTAATACAACACATACACACATATCCAAAATTAGCTTCATACACACATATGAATAATGTTTTAATATAAGAAATATTAATATACATATCTAAAATGTTTTAATATAAGAAAGTACTGGTACAGTAAATCTAGGTCGTCGGGCGTGATGGAAACCTCTCGGCGGGCATGATGAAGACCTCTCGGCGGACTTAATGAAGATCTAAGCTGCAAACATGAACGTCGACCACTCGGCGCCATAGAAAAATTTGAAAGAAATAATAAGTGTTGATGTGTTAAAAATAAAAACTACTGTCATGTCATTATACTAATGGAACTCGTATATTAAATTAAAACGTACGTACTAGTCTGATTCATCTTTCCAAGAGTCTTCTGAATCATCGCTTGATTCCGAAGTGTCTTCTTCTGCTTCTTCATTTTCACTATCACTATGATCTTCATCTTCATCTTCCAATACTTCTTCCTCAATTCATCAACGTTAACCTCCATAATGTCATCTACCACAACCTCCATATCTTCTAAATCCTCTTCCTCAACACCAGCCAAACTTATATATGTTGGTTGAGGCTTGACCACCTCTTCCTCTTGGTAGGCTACATCCCCAACATTATATGTATTTCTTGCTTTGGTTTTGCATACAGCCCACCAATCCAGGGTACTGTGCCGTCGACTAGGATAACTCGTATAGTACACTTGAACGGTTTGACTAGCCAACACAAATGGTTCAAAACCTCCATATTTTTTTATAATTTATATCAACAAAGCCAAATTATTTGTCAATCTTCCATCCTTGCTTGGGTGTTGTGTCGAACCAATGACATTAAAAAACACAATCTTCATATCAACAGAATATTCAATCTCCACGATATCTCTTAGAACACTGTAGTGGTCGAATTCGGGATCGGCATCGTAGACTGAGGCTCTCACACAAACTCCCAAATTTTTGGTATAATTAGCCTCCTCATCGACAAATGAATGATTGATAGGCTTATCAGTCGTTCTAAAGTTAAAGCCATTGATTGTATATCCGCTCCAACACTTCGCCTTCTTGTTCGGTCCAATAGCAATTGCTCTTAGCCCTTTGTTCTGCAACTATGTACCAGGACGGAAGACCTAGTGTGGGTAGTATCAGAAAAGTCATTAGACAAAGTGTGGGTAGTAACATATCGAATTTAGAATGGCTAATGATTATAATCCTTACATAATTTTGGAACCACGACGGAAATTTTATATCGACCTCTCTAGCAAGAACATCATCATCAATATCAGGTCTTTCCATTCTAATCTCAGCTCCAAAAGTACGGTAATAATAGGGAGAAACGTTAGCACACTTCTAAATATCGAATTTAGAATGACTAAATGGTGTCGCTTACTTTTCAATATCTTCCATCTCTTGGATACCGCTATTGAGGCATATATACCGATGTGCGGCTTCAAACTCATCGTCATCCAACCACCGTAATTTAGTCGCACTTGTCGGCTTGCCCCCCACATTAAAGATTGTATGGATCTCTTCATTCGGTACATTGATATCACCTTCATCATTCTTCGGCGCTCTATTCCGATTTGTTCGGACATGAGTATCGAAGTAAATCGAGCAGAAGTTAGAAACCTCCTCAATGATGTATGCTTCGCATATTAAAGCTTCTACATGAGCCTTATTGCCCACTTTCTTCTTCAGGTGACCTAGATATCTACAAGAAATATATTGAATATTAGAATTATTTAAATAAAAAAATACAAATTAGAAGATTATTTTATACCTCTCAAATAGGTACATCCATCGATAATGGACGGGAGCACCGACACGTGCATCGTATGCAAGATGAATCGGCAAATATTCCATACTATCAAAGAAGCCGGAAGGGACTACCCTTTCTAACTTGCACAACATCACTACAACTTTCTCCTCAAGTTCTAGCATATGTTGCACCGTCAACTTACTTGAACACAAATCTCTAAAGAAGATAGATAACTCGGCCAGCAGAGTCCACACATGAGAAGGTAGCATCTCTCTAAAAGCGATAGGAAGTAATCGCTCTATGAAAACCTGACAATCATGACTCTTCATCCCTATCAACCTGCGTTCGTTGAGCTCGACACATCTCGCCAGATTCGATACGTAACCGTCAGAAAATTTCAACTTTGAAATCCATTTACATATTATCAGTTTATCATCTCTACTCAATGTAAATGGTGCTGGAGGCTTCACCCAGTTACCATTGGACCTTTGCGACAGATGCAACTCTGGACGCTTGCAAATAATTTCTAAGTCCTTCCTTACTTTAATATTGTCTTTCGTTTTTCCCTTAATATCCATCACAGTATTAAATATGTTGTCAAATATATTTTTTTCAATATGCATGACATCAAGATTCTTTCTTATGAGATTGTCCAGCCAATAAGGCAAATCCTAAAAGATACTCCGTTTCGTCCAATTGTGATGTTGTTCGAAGCCTTTAATGTGATGGCCCGATCCCAGATTTTCCATGACAGTCGGTAAATCGCGAACCTCTTCCCAAACTACATCTCTCGTTAATCTCAACGGAGGAAGAAATACTTTCCGTTTACCAGCCCTGAAGTCATCTCTGTTCCTTCTCCACGAATGTGACGATGGAAGAAACTGGCGGTGGCAATCAAAAAAACACGCCTTTCCTCCATTCTGAAGGCGGAATGTCTTACTCTTCCCCATGCATATCGGACATGACATAATACCATGAGTACTCCACCCCGATAACATCCCGTAAGCTAGAAAATCGTTGATGGTCCACATGAGCATCGCCCTCATCTGAAAGTTCTGCTCCATCGATATATCAAACGTCTGGACGCCAAACTGCCATAATTATTTCAACTCGTCCACCAACGGTTGCAAGTAGATATCGATGTTCTTCTTTAGATTTCTTGGACCGGGTATGATAAGTGTGAGGAACATGTAAGTAGTTTTCAGGCACATCCATGGTAGTAGATTGTACGGGGTCAAAATTACCGGCCAACAAGAGTATTGCATTTTCGACTGTCCGAATGGAGTGAATCCATTAGAACATAAAGCCAATCGAACATTCCTAGGCTCCGCAGCAAAATCAGGATGACATCGATCAAAATGCTTCCATGCTTCTCCATCGGCAGGATAAGATAATTCTCCTTCATCTATCTTCCGTTCTTTGTTATGCCATGTCATGTGTTGTACAGTATTTGCAGACATATACATCCTCTGCAGCCTCTTTGTGATTGGCAAGAACTGCATGTACTTGTATGGGCGCATTCGCGTCCGGGCAATTGATTTTCCTTTACCCCGGATTGGCTTGTACCGGTCCTCGTCATAAAAAATGCATTTGTCTTTATCACTGTTCTCCTTGTAGTATAGCATGCAAGCATTTTGACAGCAGTCTATCTTCTGGTAGCCCAATCCGAGTTTTCGCATCATCATCTTCGACTTGTAGAAGCTTTCAGGCAAATCATTTGACCCATTTGGCAACAACTCTCTTACAAGCTGAATTATCTGGTCATAGCATTCTTGCGGTAAGTTAAAATCAGATTTAAGGTTCAACAGCCGCATCACCACCGACAATATCGAATGAGAATCACAACCCAGATATAACGGAGTATCAGCATGCTTGAACATATCGTAAAACTCATTTGCATCAGGATTCGGATCCTCACGTGCCACAGCAAAATCTAATACCATCTCACGTGCCAAGTTTGTTGGTTGCCGATATTCAAAATGATCTCCGAGAGTAGAATCTCTTACCTCGGTATTGAAGAAGGACTGAGATTGTGAAGCCGGAGATTCTTCTTGATTAATCCACACGTTGTAGTTCGACATGAAACCCTTCTTGTAAAGGTACTCTCTCACGAGTGACACCTCTCTAAATGGTATATTCTTACATTTGACACAAGGGCACTTTATGCGCCTTTCGTCCATGAAATCGGCATGGCTACTTGCATATATGAGAAATTGCTCGACGCGCGCCTTGAAATCGTCCGTCAAGCCAATCATACTCTCATGTTGCCGATTGTACATCCATGAACGGTCAAGTAAGTATCGACTCATTGTTCTAATCCACGTGAATGATTCTGCACCAAGAATTAAGATGCTATATATCACTTGGTATCATAAAACAAACCTAGTATAACTTGGTATGATGTACCCCTCACGTACATTCACTCATAAAACAAATCTAGTATAATTAGGTATCACGTTGATACTCAAGTATCAAATTGATACACAAGTATATATCGCATTGATCAATCAATTACCTTAGTAATCTAAAACTACTACACCTATTTATTTCGTGTCCGTGTCCCGTCAAATTTCTAAAACTATTATACCGATAAATTTCTATTTATCTACTATACCCATTACTATACCGATAAATTTCAAACACGAAATTAAAATTGAAATCCTAGAACATGTTGAGAAAACACAAACAAAGCATAAATAAAAATAAATGCAAATTAGGGTTTAGGGTTTCGAACCTTGAAGAGGTTGGTCACGGAGAGGATCTCGGAGAAGGGGGGACGTCGGAGGGGGGCACCGGAGAGGGGGACGCCGGAGGGAGTGGTCGCCGGAGGGGGGGTCGCCGGAGGGGGGCACGACGGAGGAGGAAAAGAGGTAGGGTGTACGGGGTTTCGAAGGAAGAGAAGAGGGGGACGGGGTGGGAGAGCACGCCGGAGGGAGGTGGTCGCCGGAGGTGGGGGCTCGACGGAGGAGGAGAAGAGGGAGGGTGCCGGAGTGGGGAAGGGTGCCGGAGGGGGGCGCTGGAGGGGGGTCGCCGGAGGGGGCCGTAGTCGGGGGGGTGATCGTCGGTCGGGGGGAGAGAGGGGAGGAGAGAGAAGGATTTTGAGAGTGAGAAAGGGATTGAGAAATTTTCAAAATTTAAGTAACTTTCGAATTTTCACAGCAAATTAGCGACAAAAATTTTTCGTCGCTACATGGAAATGTCGCTAAGTAGTCGCTCGTTAGTCGCTACCTTCATGAAAAAAATTTAGAATAAAAATTAATCCTTCCGTTTCGGCATTTACAGCATCTTAGCGACGTATATATCTGTCGCTACTCAGTTGGTTGACATATTCCGTCGCTAAATGGTCGCTGATCCGTCGCTAAACTTATAAAAAATTTAAGTGAAAAAATCCGTCGCCCGTAAGTCGCTTGTCGGTCGCTAATTGGCGACTGATTACGTCGTCGCTAATTTTCAGTCGCTATTTGCCTGTATTTTGGTAGTGGAGGTGATTTACAAGAGTTACGAGAGTTATCAAGATTAATGGTGTACTTTTAATACTTATATTTTCAAGAAGTGCCCCACATGACAGTGAGCTGGAAATGTGCCCTACTCGTCGGCAGGCTATAAGTCCCTCAGGTGTGGCCGGGAAAACGGAATCGTCTGTAACTTGGAAAATCTCTCTATATGGACTACTTGATCAATCTAGTCATTAACCTAGTCAGATTCATTATGAATTCCTGATCGTGGTAACCAGGAATCCATGTCCTAGACATGATGCAAGACGAGACAGGTAGCTTGTACAGGCACAATCAAGAGAATCAACCACGGTGTCAAGACAATAGTTACTTAGCAAGTCAGGGTAGCTGTCGCAACAGCGCTTCAAGATCATACATGTCATGTCAGCTTACTTGTCATGTCAAGAGTACTTGCCAGGAGTGCGCCTCGACGGGCCAATATCAAGATTATTCATGCCATGTCAAGTTTACTTGTTACTAGTCAAGAGTGTGCCTCGACGGGCCACTATCATGTCATGTCGAGACGGGGTCATGTTATCATGTTCAAGTCAAGATCAATACTAGCAAGTCATACTCATGCTCAACAAGTTATCAAGTCGGGTTGTCGCAAGTTAGGCCGAGTACAAGATATACATGCAAGATCACAAGCATTTTCAACAAGAACTAGTAGAACACGCATGGGGGTAAGGGCAAGGGGGTATCAAGGCAACCAAGTGGCACTGGTCAGGTAGCGCCAGGAAGGTGACAGGTGGCGCCTAGTCAAGTGGCGCCAGGAAAGGTGCGCCTGGGCCAATAGGCGCCAAGACCCGAGTGCGCCTGGTCCAATAGACGCCAGAGCCAAAGTGCGCCTGGGCCAATAGGCGCCAGGGCCAAAGTGAGCCTGGTCCAATAGGCGCCAAGACCAAAGTGCGCCTGTGCCAATAGGTGCCAGAGCCAAAGTGCGCCTGGGCCAATAGGCGCCAGAGCAGGAATGGCACTGTGCCAAGCAACACGTGCGCTAAGGCAGATGGGTCTGTGCCAAAAGGCGTGCGCCCACTGCTCATCTTCCCCAACAGACCGAGAATGACATCAAGGAACCAATGAACTAAAATGGCCATAATTTCCTCAAAACAAGTCAGAACCGGGACTTCCAAGGGTCTAAACTGAGTAGAACGAGATTTTCTACAGCCTGGGACAACTTATTTTAGGAAATACCAAGTTTTAATAGATCAAAACAAAATAAAACAAGAAAAGATCAAAACTTAGATCTACAAAAATGTATCCAACAAAACCAAAAATGCCAAGTTTCAAAGTGGCTTAGAATCAAGTAAGGAAGAGAATGGAACAAAGAAACTTGAGATCCATCGTGAAGCAAGTTGCACTTGCCTAGTGTTTCTTGGGTGTAGGTGGAGAGGAGTAATGGAGAAGAAGAAGAAGAAATAAATGAAAGTAATGAAGAGAGAGAGAGAGAGAGAAGAGTTGACTTATATATCAACCCTTCTCATCTCAAACTAAAATGAACCAAACCAAGACAAGCCAAGCCAAGTCAAGTTGAACCAAACCAAATAAACCAAGGCAAGTTTAAACCAAGATCAAACTAAGTAAGACAAGTCTAACTACGGTCCACCTGACAACTGCTAGAAATTCATACACGTATACAAAAAATGTATAACGGGAAATGAGAGTGACAACGGACATCGTTGCAAACAAGGCACAAGATCGACCTCTTATAATTCAGTGTAAAAGCTTAGCCTGCACACGAAACCAACTAAAATCAATACTTGTTCGAATCAAACTTATGCTTTGCATCAATTCGATTTATTGGATTTTTGGACCAACTCAATGCTTTCTCTTTCGGGCCAACGTAACACTTGCATCGATCCGACTCGATGCATTCCTTGGGTCAATGCAACTCTTTGAGTCAACGACTCAACATAATGCACCATGCAGAGCGGGACATTATAAATCGTCACTGTTGGATCACGATCCGCGACTCGATCTAAAGTGTTCTCATCCATCGAAAGAAAATTAATTATCCAATGGATAATAAGGTGCTTCAGAATCAAGAAACCAATGGACAATAGAATGCATCGACACTATTCATGAAAATATCTAAATACTATTCACAAAAATATTTAAATCACTATTCACAAAAATATCTATATATTCATAACATATCATGATCGGTATACCGGTAGTATGCCGCCCGAAAGTCTAAATTCTCTAATTTGTATTTTTTTTTGAAATACTCACAATTCAGATATACAAAAACTGGGAACGAATGTTACACCAACATTATTCTTCGGAATGTCCATGAGAACAATGTTATTGTGTTTTGCAGATTTGTCTCCAAATAAGTTCGCGTCGTGAGATTCAATTGATATAATTTGATTCAATATCAAGGAACCTCCGAGAATCACTCTTTTCATCATATCCCAAGAAGATAGCCTTCATACTCCTTGGTTTCAACTTCTGAATCTTTATGTCTAAAAGCTTCACATAAGCCAAACACCCCCACACTCGAATGATATTCAAGTTGAGTCTGACCTTGAACCAAAGATCATGAGGAGTAATATCAGAAGTTGTGTATGACACACTGTTGAGAATAAAAGTAGCCGTAAGTGCAGCTTCTCCCCAAAAGTAGTTTAGAAGTCATGCGGTCAAGAACATTGAATTCATCATCTCTGTCAACATTCTATTCTTTCTTTCAATAACTCCATTTGATTGAGAAGAATTCAGAGTAGTTGTCTCACTGAAATTTCATCTTCTCTTCAAAATGATGCAAATTCAAGAGACCGATAATCTCCGCCTCGATCACTTCTTAGTCACTTGAGTTGTTATTCGGTCTGACGCTCGAGTTCAGCTTTGAAGTCCTTCAACTTCTCAATTGCTTCGTCCTTTGACTTGAACAGATAGAGAAAAACGCACTTAGAGAATTCGTCAATGAAAGTAATATAATATTTTATCCCGATCTTTGTGGAGAATTGCCTGAATTCACAGATATCTGATTGCACCAACTCCAGAAGATCTGTGCTTCGATTCACCCGCTCGATTTTCTGGTGATCTTTATCTGCATACAGATTTTACACTTCTCCACCTCCATACCCCCATATTTGGAGATAAGCACTAAACTAGACATCTTGTTAATTATTTTATAATTAACATATCCTAATCTATTTTGCCATAACTCAAGAGAATAATATGAAGAAGAGACTACATTGACTTTTCCAGTTGAAGTTTGAACATCCCTTCGGTACAAAATGTCTTTTCGAAGTATATCCTTTTATACAACATTACCATTTGCGCTTCGTTGATTGTCCATCAAGCCTGCGTTATACAGTAGACTTCCTGAGATCAGGTTCTTTGCTATCATAGTTAAGTTTCACATTCTCTAGTTTTATTGACTTCCACGAAGTCAGATGGAGCACCACTGTCTTGATTCCAAATACTTCAGCTTGTGCCTCGTTTGCCATGAAAACCTTCTCGAAAGTAGGCATGAACTTATTCTTTGAGAAAATATGGCAGGATGCACCAATATCCACCCACCAGTCAGTAACAACACCAGTTGGGTCAACCTGCACAATCATAGAAACCAAGTTAGCCTCCTTGAGATTATTAGTCTCATCTGGCTATTTTGGTTTGGACTTGGATCTGCAATCCTTTTTATAGTGGCCCTTCTTTCCACACTTGAAACAAGTCACATCAGACTTGGGCTTTGGCTTCAATAAAGCTGACTTCACCTTCAGATGTTGAAGTCCTTTTTTTGTTTGAAGCCTCTGCTTCCCTTTGGATCCTCTAGCATGCACCATGTTAGCCTTGGCTAACTCTTTGGACAAGGTGTCCACTTTTATGTTGAGCACTCAACTCATCATCAACATGAATCCAGTGCAGTAGGAGGTTTAGCTCTATCTCCATCTTCTTTCGGTACATGTCTCTAATGAACTTGTTCCATCGAGGGGCAAGTTTAAAGACAATAGCCCCTACAATGAATTTTTCTTATTGGGGAATGCCTTCATCCTCAAGTTTTTGTCTTTAATTGAGAAATTTTTTGACTTGAGACAACATGACCTTGTCATCCTCAAATTGCATTTGTAGAACGTGTCAATGATGTGAACTTTGTTTCTTCCCTCATCGGACTTGTAATGCCTCTCCAGGGACTCCCAGACGACCTTAGCATTGAGCATCTTACTGTCTATTGGATCTTTTATTGCGTTCAGAATGAACAGTTTGGAGAGATTGTTGTCTGTCCTCCACTTCGTTTGTAAAACAATGGTCTCATTAATTCTTGGGAAATTATCAGTATCCAGAAGAGTAGGTTTAGGATCTGTCAATACGTGATCAATGTTTATGAGTTGAAGATTGAGACTGATCTTTCTCTTCCAAATATTGTAATGCTCACTGTCAAACTTCTCAATTGTGTTAAAACTTCTCATTAATTCTTCCAAATATTGTAAGGACTGTTGGAGTTTTGGCCTTTCCTTTAGAAACTTTAGTCCCACATCGGATAGGCCAAAGAGTTTGTATCTCTATATATTAGCTTTGCTATTATTGGAGATGCACATGTGGTGTGGAGGTGCACATGGATTTGCCATGTGGGGTTATTTTTCTAATGGGAAAAAGGCTAAAATCAACAATAAAAGCATTCATGCTTTTTGCTCTTGGGAAATTTATTTCCATAGGAGCTAAGCCCCGTAGGGGCTTACCGACTCGGACTCGGACTCGGACACGGACTCGGACTCGGGCTCATTGGCTCATGAGGCGTAATGTGGCGTTTTGTTGGCGCACTTTGCACTTAGCACGTCAGCATCGTCGCTAGGCGTATAGTGCGCTTTAGTTGTGCTCGTTGCGCGAGCCACTTGCGCAGCCACGTTGCGCAAGTTCAGGTGCGCAAGCCCAGTTGTGCTGCCCAGGTGCGCACCCAGGTTGCGCTCAGGTTGCGCTTGGGTGCGCTGGGTTGCGCTGGGTTGCGCAGGGTTGCGCTGGTTGCGCTGGTTGTGCAGTGTGCGCAGTGTGCGCAGTGCGTGCAGTGCGCGCAGTATGCGCAGTTCAGTGCACGCTCTGTCGTGCAAAGTGCAAGGAGCGCTGGGTGTGCGCAGTTGGCAGCAGAACGTGCGTTTGCATGTTCTGGGCGGTTGCTACATGTTCAGGGTGGTTATTACCATGTCCCTAACTTTTTGGCAACCGACCAGTTGCTGCAGGGCCTATATAAGGCATCCTCTCTCTCAAGGCTCATTACAATATAGAAAGAGAAGCCATGTCACGACCCGCACCCGTTTTTTTTTTTTAACGGATACGAGACGTGTCCAAGCCAGCCTACGCCGCAGCGTCGGCGGTAGTACGCTGTCACGGCCATGAAGATCCAAAATCACAAATAATACTCATTCACAAGATTAATTTAATTTACAAAGATCACAAGTTTTACTTTTGCATAAAATATAAACTTGTACAATTATAGAATGACTACAACTTAACTATCTAGCTAGTCTCTAGGCTTCTGGCTGCAAGTATCCCCGTATCTCCCATGCTAAGTGAATCCACGGCTAACCTGAAAATGTTGGTTTCCAGTCAGGAATGGAACGAGCACAATTCACTGAATGCAATTTCAAATAAAGAAAATGACTATAAGACAAGGGTTAGGCATTAATCATGAGTTTTGAAAATAACAGTAAAACCGTGAGAAAAATCAATAGTAAAAAAATAGACCAATATACTTTCCACCGTTAGAAGTACCTTTGACATGTGATCGGTCTGGGGTGCTACACCGCACGGTCTACGATATCTACTTACAGAATATAAACACTGTCTACGATGTCTACTGCAGAAAATAAGAACAGTCTACGATGTCGACTGCAGAAAATAAGCACTATCTACGATGTCTACTGCATAAAATAAACAATGTCTACGAGATCTACTGCATAAATTAAACAATGTTTACGAGGTCTACTGCATAAAAATAAACAATGTCTACGAGATCTACAATGTCTACAATATCTACAATGTCTACGATATCTACGATATCTACAATGTCTACAATATCTACAATGTCTACGATATCTACAATGTCTACGATATCTACAATGTCTACGGTCTGATCACACATCCTTGGTACTTCTCATTCCCGACTCAACAATTTATAATAGAGTATAAAAATCACATAACCAATGACTAATCAATAAAATATAGTAAAGATCAATATCGAAATGCAGACAATAAACTGTACTCGCCTGTGGTCCTGTGCTGGTGAAACCGATGATCCAAATCACTCAATATGCCACAATAGTCAAAACCCGTACAACAGTCCCCGGAAGCTGAAATAAACAATACCAATGATCTCAGAATAGTCCAATTAGCTAGGATTGCCTGTCCTTAAGTCCAATTCTGGACACAGGGGCAAAACGGTAATTTCGGGCAAAACGATATCCGTCGTTGGACCCGTTCTGTACCGAAAAGCGTGCCAGAGTCAACGGTCTCTAAAGTCATCAAACTACATGTCTATGGATCCAGTTTTCCGATACGAACCCAACCATATGTCCAGAGTTGGATTCCGGCAGGCCGTGCACAAAGTCGCCCGTGGAGTCGGACCATGGGGCCCGCAAAACGACGTCGATTTCAACTGTCTTAGAATTGGACCAAACTTGGCATGCAGGACCAGAAAAATGATACGATCCTGTTGGCACAAGTTTCGTCTCGATCTGACGAACGTGCACGAAGTAGTTGAGGTTTCACTGAAATATGTGCAACTAAAAAGCTAAATATATCTAAAGAGAAAAGATTCTCTTTCTTATACACAAAAAGATTATTTCCTAAGGTCTTATATACAAAGTGCACATCTATGTAAAGGCTAGCTACAGGAAGCCTTTACCATCCGTTCGTTATGTATTATTAATTTATTATTATTATGGATTTGATTACTCTTAATATTTGTAAATAATATTTTGGTACAATGCATGACTTAGACAATCATTATTAATGCACACACTATTATAATAGCATGTCTTTAGACATCCTAAAATTATTTACTTATTTAGAGTATTTGCATATTGGAACCTAAATTAATTACTTATAGACTAGGTTATTCATTTATGTATATAGATTAAAAAGTAGACTAATTTCTAAAGTTAGGAGGGCTTATATAGAAGCTTACCATGACTCTATTAATGTGTTGCTGTTGTGATTCTATATGCTCACGAAAAGGAATGCTTGCATGGTTCTTTCTTCTCCTTCCAGCTATTATTCGGTATGCAGCCTCAAATAGGATTATATAATCTGATAGTTGAAGAATCTCAAACTCGTGCATGGGCTCTTCTGCTCCTTCGTGAATAGACTAGCGACCATGTGGTCGTCTTGACCGACGACCATGGCAGTAGGTTGGGTGCCTAAACTTTCATGGAGGTCGCTAGTGATGCTCGGCCCATACTACTCGACGCGGCATCTCCATGAAGCGACACAGTCTCCCATCAACGAGACTTGGACGTCGAGTTTGGCACGGCCAAAAGCAAGCGGTCCATGGCCGACGGCCCGCATGGGGTGGGTGATGGTTCTGCCCATTGCTCGACGTGGATCGTCGGTTGCGAGCAGCCATGGTAATCAACTAGGTCCGGCGCAGGGATGACTGGTCGTGGGTAGAGCTGCAGGTGCCGGCGCGAACTGGCACGCGTCAACCACCCCTGCTTCATAGATGGGATGGCAGCGTCGTGGTGATGGCCTTGAACGGCCAAGGGTCGCCGGCAGGGGTTCAACTTGAGCGACGCACTCCGGCGCGAGCAAGGGCCACCGGAAGGAGTGCGTGAGGATGTTCCTCGGCACAACCGTGATGTCGCGGATGGGTTTGTCGACGTCCGATCTTGGCGCACGAGGATGAAGGCGTGGCCGGTGGCTGTGTAAGAGGAGAGAAGGGTGTCGTAGAGGAGAGTATGAAGCAGAAGAAGAAAGGGAGGAGGGAGGAGTTATATGCGGCTAGGGTTTGTTGCGAACTTCCTCTCGGTTCTCTCTCTCTCGGATATATTTAGTTATATATACACCGTTTGAACAACAGGGGTCGGCCAAGCTAAGCTTGGTTCGCAACTGCTCGGCCTGGGCTCGGCCTAGTTGGGTGGGAGCTGGGTCTTGGACCTCAGCTGGGTTGAATGCGGGCCGGGCTGGCTTGTTTGCTGCTGCAGTGGGCTTAAAAATGCATATATACATGTATACCAGGCAATAACATTTCTACATTCCTACATTTATACATACAAATATAATATAATATATTTATATATACATCCGAATACACACATTGATATATATTCATATATATACAAATACACGCATTAATATATTTATATATATATTAATATACAAATACACACTATATATATATATTTATATATATACAAATACATATATTAATATATCTTTATATATATATACAAATACATACTTAATATAATATATTTATATATACATACAAATTTACACTATATATATTCATACATATATATTTTATATATATATACACTATACATTTATTCATATATACAAACACATTTATATATAAATACTCAAATAACTAATATTTATAATATCCAAAAATCACCATTAAATCAAAAAATAAAATATCTCGAAATTTCTGGAAAGGGGAGCTACAAATCTACCCACCTTAAAAATAATTTCGTCCTCGAAATTTAAGGCAAGAGTCCATCCGCTATGATAGAAGACGGTTTCCATTTGCTATCAATCTAATCTCATGGTCATTTGAAACTGTAATTTCTTGAGGACTTCTACCCACCTTTGGTCACACTACTCTCTCAAGCTATGTCACTAAACTTTGAAATTATCCAACTACTTGCTAAAATTTCTACCAATAGATATCTATTGTTTACGGTATCTATAATCCTCCCTTATCTATCCAGCAATCCAAAAATTAACAAGCAACAATTTGCACAAGTAGCTAAAAAAAATTAGTAAATTTTAATAAGCATGACCATTGTCGCTCCGGAATAGGAAGGATAGCAAGGTCAGGAAGGATAATCGGAGCATTTATGAAGTTTCAAGAGCGTAGAGAGTATCCAATGCTGCAGATAGGACGTCTATGAACCAGTGACTTATTTGCTAGATTAGGCTACTGTAGTCCAGTCACTTGTTAATTCGAAGAACCCTTCGTTTTCTAGAGGGGCTTGCAATCCGTGCAGTACAGAAGTTCTGTTCTCGAAATTCTGAACAGATTCCATAATAGAACGGAATTGAGAAATCATGATTGTGATCTATTTCGTGGTTATTTAAACACACAAACAAGGGATATACATGCAACGCAAGATCGTATCGCGACTTCCAGGTAGATGGAATAAAGGTTACGAATGACTTCATATCCCGAGAGGGGAGGCTACATAATAGGTACATGGCCTATTTCAACTAGTATGGTTTTACAGTCCAAAAATGGTGGTACAAATGGATGGATTTTACTGGGTCTTAATGGGTTTCCCTAATTGGATGTCAGTCGTCGGTTGGATGAACCTTGGACTTCAATCTATATTGACTGGACAAGATCCCAATGACAGAACTATTTCTACTAGGCTAGGGTAACCTAGAATAGATTTCAACCCAAGTGGTTGAGCTAGTTGCGAGTCGGGTGGTCAGCTAGGATGCTAAAGCCCCAAAATGTGCCTTTCGTGACTTTGGTGTTTAAGTTGCACGAAAAACACCATTGAGTGGCACACTAGCGACATGTGCATAGTGGGCTTCGAGCAGATCACAACCATATATTGGGTCGAAAGGTTTGAGTCGAGATTGAGTCTCTAATTGTAGTCGGAAAGTTTACCGGTATTATGGTAAGGGTTATAACTCGTCCTTTTGTCCTGAAAGTCGTACATCAAAAATAGAGTACAATGGGACGGGTTTGAGTGGGACATGATATACCTAGATGAAGGTGGACCTGTCTAGATTTTGCATATGAAATTTGTTGGAAGGTAATGACTAGTATTAGGCTCCGAATATTAATGACACGGCCGGAGACACAAAATGATCTAAAAGGAAAGTGTGAGTCCATGGGCACTAATTATCATCTAAATAGAATTTATTCTAATCAGTAGGTAATTCTTGTATACCCTAACAATTCTAGAAGGCTTACAGTCTACCCACCTTAGAAGCTAGGTCATGGTCTTAGGAATAATAAGGTCAGAAGAATTTCGAAAATCAGGATCTTGTACCCCGACGACGTATAAAATTACGGTAGATATAAGTCAAGTCAAAGATCGTTCCTCAATAAATGGAAAATGAGTGCGTGTGTAATGACACGTGGTCGATAAGATAGAGGGCATCCACATCCATGGTATACAAGAGTTATCGACGGGATAACCAACTCTAAGGCAAAAGGTTTCTAACGGTTGGGTCGTGAACTTCTATTGGTGTCGAACCTGCCAGACTATTTTCACAAGGGTTCTAGTTGAAGCAAGCTTTAAACAATTGATTTGAGCTCACAACATGGTTTCTGGAGAATAGGTAGTCTCCTAGGTTGGCATTTGGTCCAGGAGAAAGATCCTAATCGTCCTCGGACTTCAATGACCAGAAGATCATGATAGTAGATTTAGGGTTACAGGGAGGACAAGTAACTTAAGGCAAGGTTCTAGTCACTTGGCTGGTCAATGGTAGTTATACTTGCATGTACAACTATCGAAGCCATGGAAAATATTCTGTATCTATCTACCGATTATGAATTTCTGTCTTTCCAAATCAGTGAAAGGCAAAAACAGTAGAGTTCAAGGAAGATGTCACTGAATACAATTTCGTGATTTAAAGGCAAAAGTATAATTCAAGAGGAATTGTCAAAGCAGTCGCGGATGAGATCCTAGAGATATCTATATCTCAATCCACGTAGTGTAATTTAAACGAAGAGCGAACCAAAGCATCATGGTTGATCAGACCATAATACACTGATTCTGATTAGACAATAAGTTAGTGGGCGTCCCCAATAAACATATGTCTTGAATCAAGCTCGAGAACAGGGTGAGCTTGCAAAACTAGGCTGTGATAGCAACATTGGTCAAAATAGTCAACTACAAGTATACAAGATTTTTTTTGAAAGGAGGCATTAGTAGTTCGAGTTCTGTGAGAATCAAACCTTACCTGGTGTTCTTGTTTATACAGTCTTCCTACTATCTTCTGATCCACAAGGACTTGGTCGACTAATGGGTTATGGACATTCTAAATTCTATATTCTAGGTAAACCTATTAGTGTCAATCGATATCCTCGTCAATAGGTCACAAGGACCACGGAATGCTAGATCGGGAGACGTGCTATCCAACTTACAACTTCCACCAATATTGGCTTCGGATCTTATGGAACTCACAGGGCACTGTCCTATCCTCTATAGTATCCTTAACTTGTAATCACGTCTGAAATTATTCCACCGAGAGTTATGCCTTGCCCGTATACTCTGGCTGTGGTAAACCCTTGGTTTCGTAACTCAAACATAATACAAAATCGAACACTTCTTAATTCTATCCAATATTGGCTCAAGGGTAACTACGATCAGGATAGGACCACTATCCATATTTTAGCAATATTCTATATCCTATATTGTCTTAAAAATTTTCAACTCTAGGGGTCGTGTCTTGCCAGTGCGCTGCTGGCTGCAGTGAATCTATGGTCTCTATAATTCAAATAATGGCGACAGTGCGCTGCTGTCCTGCCATTATGGGTTAACTAATATTCCTTTAACTATATCTGTAGAATTTATGAGCTCCTAAAGATTCAAACAGTTGACTATGAAATAAAGTGTAAGTATTTGTCCTACCAGTCATAATCCTTAAGATAAAAGATTTAATCCTGGAGAAAATAACTGAAGATAAAAGAATTACAACATTCTAATATCTATTCCATGTGTATTCACACTTTTGAGGAAAACTTTGAATCGAAACTAACTTGGGGTTTATCTATAGATAACATAAAAATAATAACTCTTAGGGCAAAAATAGGAACTAAATAGACAATTTGACCAAGATATGAGGATGATAACTAAGAGGCAAAGAGAAAGAATTAAAAATTCATCTAGGTTAGATCATTAATTCCATGAAGCCCTGCCTCACCAAGTGAACAGTCTATCCACATAGAATCATATCGTCATATCAAGAGATAATAGTATACCTACAGGGATCTGACAAACTATCAAAACTAATAACTCCTCTTCTAAATTGCATGGCCTAGACTACCTATCGGTCAATTCGTGTAAAGGACTCCTAGTCCTAGTCATTCTCTTAAATTAAATTAATCCTTGTTCGTGAATGAGCATTTCCTTGTCGCAGGCTCGCAATAGTACGACTAACTTAAGTACTATCACGAGTCCGCATGGTTTACGAAAACGGACCTGCATGGGCCACCACAAAAACTTGTCACGACCCGCACCCGTTTTTTTTAACGGATACGAGACGTGTCCAAGCCAGCCTACGCCGCAGCGTCGGCGGTAGTACGCTGTCATGGCCATGAAGATCCAAAATCACAAATAATACTCATTCACAAGATTAATTTAATTTACAAAGATCACAAGTTTTACTTTTGCATAAAACATAAACTTGTACAATTATAGAATGACTACAACTCAATTATCTAGCTAGTCTCTAGGCTTCTGGCTGCAAGTATCCCCGTATCTCCCATGCTAAGTGAATCCACGGCTAACCTGAAAATGTTGGTTTCCAGTCAGGAATGGAACGAGCACAATTCACTGAATGCAATTTCAAATAAAGAAAATGACTATAAGACAAGGGTTAGGCATTAATCATGAGTTTTGAAAATAACAGTAAAATCGTGAGAAAAATCAATAGTAAAAAAATAGACCAATATACTTTCCACCGTTAGAAATACCTTTGACATGTGATCGGTCTGGGATGCTACACTGCACGGTCTACGATATCTACTTGCAGAATATAAACACTGTCTACGATGTCTACTGCAGAAAATAAGCACAGTCCACGATGTCTACTGCAGAAAATAAGCACTGTCTACGATATCTACTGCATAAAATAAACAATGTCTACGAGATCTACTGCATAAATTAAACAATGTTTACGAGGTCTACTGCATAAAAATAAACAATGTCTACGAGATCTACAATGTCTACAATATCTACAATGTCTACGATATCTACAATGTCTACAATATCTACAATGTCTACGATATCTACAATGTCTACGATATCTACAATGTCTACGGTCTGATCACACATCCTTGGTACTTCTCATTCCCGACTCAACAATTTATAATAGAGTATAAAAATCACATAACCAATGACTAATCAATGAAATATAGTAAAGATCAATATCGAAATGCAGACAAGAAACTGTACTCGCCTGTGGTCCTGTGCTGGTGAAACCGATGATCCAAATCACTCAATATGCCACAATAGTCAAAACCCGTACAACAGTCCCCGGAAGCTGAAATAAACAATACCAATGATCTCAGAATAGTCCAATTAGCTAGGATTGCCTGTCCTTACGTCCAATTCTGGACACAGGGGCAAAACGGTAATTTCGGGCAAAACGATATCCGTCGTTGGACCCGCTCTGCACCGAAAAGCGTTCCAGAGTCAACGGTCTCTAAAGTCATCAAACTATATGTCTATGGATCCAGTTTTCCGATACGAACCCAACTATATGTCCAGAGTTGGATTCCGGCAGGCCGTGCACAAAGTCGCCCGTGGAGTCGGACCGTGGGGCCCGCAAAACGACGTCGATTTCAACTGTCTTAGAATTGGACCAAACTTGGCATACAGGACCAGAAAAATGATACGATCTTGTTGGCACAAGTTTCGTCTCGATCTGACGAACGTGCACGAAGTAGTTGAGGTTTCACTGAAATATGTGCAACTAAAAAGCTAAATATATCTAAAGAGAAAAGATTCTCTTTCTTATACACAAAAAGATTATTTCCTAAGGTCTTATATACAAAGTGCACATCTATGTAAAGGCTAGCTACAGGAAGCCTTTACCATCCGTTCGTTATGTATTATTAATTTATTATTATTATGGATTTGATTACTCTTAATATTTGTAAATAATATTTTGGTACAATGCATGACTTAGACAATCATTATTAATGCACACACTATTATAATAGCATGTCTTTAGACATCCTAAAATTACTTACTTATTTAGAGTATTTGCATATTGGAACCTAAATTAATTACTTATAGACTAGGTTATTCATTTATGTATATAGATTAAAAAGTAGACTAATTTCTAAAGTTATGAGGGCTTATATAGAAGCTTACCATGACTCTATTAATGTGTTGCTGTTGTGATTCTATATGCTCACGAAAAGGAATGCTTGCATGGTTCTTTCTTCTCCTTCCAGCTATTATTCGGTATGCAGCCTCAAATAGGATTATATAATCTGATAGTTGAAGAATCTCAAACTCGTGCATGGGCTCTTCTGCTCCTTCGTGAATAGACTAGCGACCATGTGGTCATCTTGACCGACGACCATGGCAGTAGGTTGGGTGCCTAAACTTTCATGGAGGTCGCCGGTGATGCTCGGCCCATACTGCTCGACGCGACGTCTCCATGAAGCGACACAGTCTCCCATCAACGAGACTTGGACGTCGAGTTTGGCACGGCCAAAAGCAAGCGGTCCATGGCCGACGGCCCGCATGGGGTGGGTGATGGTTCTGTCCATTGCTCGACGTGGGTCGTCGGTTGCGAGCAGCCATGGTAATCAACTAGGTCCGGCGCAGGGATGACTGGTCGTCGGTAGAGCTGCAGGTGCCGGCGCGAACTGGCACGCGTCAACCACCCCTGCTTCATAGATGGGATGGCAGCGTCGTGGTGATGGCCTTGAACGGCCAAGGGTCGCTGGCAGGGGTTCAACTTGAGCGACGCACTCCGGCGCGAGCAAGGGCCACCGGAAGGAGTGCGTGAGGATGTTCCTCGGCACAACCGTGATGTCGCGGATGGGTTTGTCGACGTCCGATCTTGGCGCACGAGGATGAAGGCGTGGCCGGTGGCTGTGTAAGAGGAGAGAAGGGTGTCGTGGAGGAGAGTATGAAGCAGAAGAAGAAAGGGAGGAGGGAGGAGTTATATGCGGCTAGGGTTTGTTGCGAACTTCCTCTCGGTTCTCTCTCTCTCGGATATATTTAGTTATATATACACCGTTTGAACAACAGGGGTCGGCCAAGCTAAGCTTGGTTCGCAACTGCTCGGCCTGGGATCGACCTAGTTGGGTGGGAGCTGGGTCTTGGACCTCAGCTGGGTTGAATGCGGGCCGGGCTGGCTTGTTTGCTGCTGCAGTGGGCTTAAAAATGCATATATACATGTATACCAGGAAATAACATTTCTACATTCCTACATTTATACATACAAATATAATATAATATATTTATATATACATCTGAATACACACATTGATATATATTCATATATATATACAAATACACGCATTAATATATATTTATATATATATTAATATACAAATACACACTATATATATATATTTATATATATACAAATACATATATTAATATATCTTTATATATATATATATACAAATACATACTTAATATAATATTTTTATATATACATACAAATTCACACTATATATATTCATACATATATATTTTATATATATATATACACTATACATTTATTCATATATACAAACACATTTATATATAAATACTCAAATAACTAATATTTATAATATCCAAAAATCACCATTAAATCAAAAAATAAAATATCTCGAAATTTCTGGAAAGGGAGCTACAAATCTACCCACCTTAAAAATAATTCCGTCCTCGAAATTTAAGGCAAGAGTCCATCCGCTATGATAGAAGACGGTTTCCATTTGCTATCAATCTATTCTCATGGTCATTTGAAACTGTAATTTCTTGAGGACTTCTACCCACCTTTGGTCACACTACTCCCTCAAGCTATGTCACTAAACTTTGAAATTATCCAACTACTTGCTAAAATTTCTACCAATAGATATCTATTGTTTACGGTATCTATAATCCTCCCTTATCTATCCAGCAACCCAAAAATTAACAAGCAACAATTTGCACAAGTAGCTAAGAAAAATTAGTAAATTTTAATAAGCATGACCATTGTCGCTCCGGAATAGGAAGGACGGCAAGGTCAGGAAGGATAATCGGAGCATTTATGAAGTTTCAAGAGCGTAGAGAGTATCCAATGCTGCAGATAGGAAGTCTATGAACCAGTGACTTATTTGCTAGATTAGGCTACTGTAGTCCAGTCACTTGTTAATTCGAAGAACCCTTCGTTTTCTAGAGGGGCTTGCAATCCGTGCAGTACAGACGTTCTGTTCTCGAAATTCTGAACAGATTCCATAATAGAACGGAATTGAGAAATCATGATTGTGATCTATTTCGTGGTTATTTAAACACACAAACAAGGGATATACATGCAACGCAAGATCGTATCGCGACTTCCAGGTAGATGGAATAAAGGTTACGAATGACTTCATATCCCGAGAGGGGAGGCTACATAATAGGTACATGGCCTATTTCAACTAGTGTGGTTTTACAGTCCAAAAATGGTGGTACAAATGGATGGATTTTACTGGGTCTTAATGGGTTTCCCTAATTGGATGTCAGTCGTCGGTTGGATGAACCTTGGACTTCAATCTATATTGACTGGACAAGATCCCAATGACAGAACTATTTCCACTAGGCTAGGGTAACCTAGAATAGATTTTAACCCAAGTGGTTGAGCTAGTTGCCAGTCGGGTGGTTAGCTAGGATGCTAAAGCCCCAAAATGTGCCTTTCGTGACTTTGGTGTTTAAGTTGCACGAAAAAACACCATTGAGTGGCACACTAGCGACATGTGCATAGTGGGCTTCGAGCAGATCACAACCATATATTGGGTCGAAAGGTTTGAGTCGAGATTGAGTCTCTAATTGTAGTCGGAAACTTTACCGGTATTATGGTAAGGGTTATAACTCGTCCTTTTGTCCTGAAAGTCGTACATCAAAAATAGAGTACAAGGGGACGGGTTTGAGTGGGACATGATATACCTAGATGAAGGAGGACCTGTCTAGATTTTGCATATGAAATTTGTTGGAAGGTAATGACTAGTATTAGGCTCCGAATATTAATGACACGGCCGGGGACACAAAATGATCTAAAAGGAAAGTGTGAGTCCATGGGCACTAATTATCATCTAAATGGAATTTATTCTAATCAGTAGGTAATTCTTGCATACCCTAACAATTCTAGAAGGCTTACAGTCTACCCACCTTAGAAGCTAGGTCATGGTCTTAGGAATAATGAGGTCAGAAGAATTTCGAAAATCAGGATCTTGTACCCCGACGACGTATAAAATTACGGTAGATATAAGTCAAGTCAAAGATCATTCCTCAATAAATGGAAAACGAGTGCGTGTGTAATGACACGTGGTCGATAAGATAGAGGGCATCCACATCCATGGTATACAAGAGTTATCGACGGGGTAACCAACTCTAAGGCAAAAGGTTTCTAACGGTTGGGTCGTGAACTTCTATTGGTGTCGAACCTGCCAGACTATTTTCACAAGGGTTCTAGTTGAAGCAAGCTTCAAACAATTGATTTGAGCTCACAACATGGTTTCTGGAGAATAGGTAGTCTCCTAGGTTGGCATTTGGTCCAGGAGAAAGATCCTAATCATCCTCGAACTTCAATGACCAGAAGATCATGATAGTAGATTTAGGGTTGCAGGGAGGACAAGTAACTTAAGGCAAGGTTCTAGTCACTTGGCTGGTCAATGGTAGTTATACTTGCATGTACAACGATCGAAGCCATGGAAAATATTCTGTATCTATCTACCGATTATGAATTTTCGTCTTTCCAAATCAGTGAAAGGCAAAAACAGTAGAGTTCAAGGAAGATGTCACTGAATACAATTTCGTGATTTAAAGGCAAAAGTATAATTCAAGAGGAATTGTCAAAGCAGTCGCGGATGAGATCCTAGAGATATCTATATCTCAATCCACGTAGTGTAATTTAAACGAAGAGCGAACCAAAGCATCATAGTTGATCAGACCATAATACACTGATTCTGATTAGACAATAAGTTAGTGGGCGTCCCCAATAAACATATGTCTTGAATCAAGCTCGAGAACAGGGTGAGCTTGCAAAACTAGGCTGTGATAGCAACATTGGTCAAAATAGTCAACTACAAGTATACAAGATTTTTTTTTTTGAAAGGAGGCATTAGTAGTTCGAGTTCTGTGAGAATCAAACCTTACCTGGTGTTCTTGTTTATACAGTCTTCCTACTATCTTCTGATCCACAAGGACTTGGTCGACTAATGGGTTATGGACATTCTAAATTCTATATTCTAGGTAAACCTATTAGTGTCAATCGATATCCTCGTCAATAGGTCACAAGGACCACGGAATGCTAGATCGGGAGACGTGCTATCCAACTTACAACTTCCACCAATATTGGCTTCGGATCTTATGGAACTCACAGGGCACTGTCCTATCCTCTATAGTATCCTTAACTTGTAATCACGTCTGAAATTATTCCACCGAGAGTTATGCCTTGCCCGTATACTCTGGCTGTGGTAAACCCTTGGTTTCGTAACTCAAACATGATACAAAATCGAACACTTCTTAATTCTATCCAATATTGGCTCAAGGGTAACTACGATCAGGATAGGACCACTATCCATATTTTAGCAATATTCTATATCCTATATTGTCTTAAAAATTTTCAACTCTAGGGGTCGTGTCTTGCCAGTGCGCTGCTGGCTGCAGTGAATCTATGGTCTCTATAATTCAAATAATGGCGACAGTGCGCTGCTGTCCTGCCATCATGGGTTAACTAACATTCCTTTAACTATATCTGTAGAATTTATGAGCTCCTAAAGATTCAAACAGTTGACTATGAAATAAAGTGTAAGTATTTGTCCTACCAGTCATAATCCTTAAGATAAAAGATTTAATCCTGGAGAAAATAACTGAAGATAAAAGAATTACAACATTCTAATATCTATTCCATGTGTATTCACACTTTTAAGGAAAACTTTGAATCGAAACTAACTTGGGGTTTATCTATAGATAACTTAAAAATAATAACTCTTAGGGCAAAAATAGGAACTAAATAGACAATTTGACCAAGATATGAGGATGATAACTAAGAGGCAAAGAGAAAGAATTAACAATTCATCTAGGTTAGATCATTAATTCCATGAAGCCCTGCCTCACCAAGTGAACAGTCTATTCACATGGAATCATATCGTCATATCAAGAGATAATAGTATACCTACGGGGATCTGACAAACTATCAAAACTAATAACTCCTCTTCTAAATTGCATGGCCTAGACTACCCATCGGTCAATTCGTGTAAAGGACTCCTAGTCCTAGTCATTCTCTTAAATTAAATTAATCCTTGTTCGTGAATGAGCATTTCCTTGTCGCAGGCTCGCAATAGTACGACTAACTTAAGTACTATCACGAGTCCGCATGGTTTACGAAAACGGACCTGCATGGGCCACCACAAAAACTTGTCACGACCCGCACCCATTTTTTTTAACGGATACGAGACGTGTCCAAGCCAGCCTACGCCGCAGCGTCGGCGGTAGTATGCTGTCACGGCCATGAAGATCCAAAATCACAAATAATACTCATTCACAAGATTAATTTAATTTACAAAGATCACAAGTTTTACTTTTGCATAAAACATAAACTTGTACAATTATAGAATGACTACAACTCAACTATCTAGCTAGTCTCTAGGCTTCTGGCTGCAAGTATCCCCGTATCTCCCATGCTAAGTGAATCTACGGCTAACCTGAAAATGTTGGTTTCCAGTCAGGAATGGAACGAGCACAATTCACTGAATGCAATTTCAAATAAAGAAAATGACTATAAGACAAGGGTTAGGCATTAATCATGAGTTTTGAAAATAACAGTAAAACCGTGAGAAAAATCAATAGTAAAAAAATAGACCAACATACTTTCCACCGTTAGAAGTACCTTTGACATGTGATCGGTCTGGGGTGCTACACTGCACGGTCTACGATATCTACTTGCAGAATATAAACACTGTCTACGATGTCTACTGCAGAAAATAAGCACAGTCTACGATGTCTACTGCAGAAAATAAGCACTGTCTACGATGTCTACTGCATAAAATAAACAATGTCTACGAGATCTACTGCATAAATTAAACAATGTTTACGAGGTCTACTGCATTAAAATAAACAATGTCTACGAGATCTACAATGTCTACAATATCTACAATGTCTACGATATCTACAATGTCTACAATATCTACAATGTCTACGATATCTACAATGTCTACGATATCTACAATGTCTACGGTCTGATCACACATCCTTGGTACTTCTCATTCCCGACTCAACAATTTATAATAGAGTATAAAAATTACATAACCAATGACTAATCAATGAAATATAGTAAAGATCAATATCGAAATGCAAACAATAAACTGTACTCGCCTGTGGTCCTGTGCTGGTGAAACCGATGATCCAAATCACTCAATATGCCACAATAGTCAAAACCCGTACAACAGTCCCCGGAAGCTGAAATAAACAATACCAATGATCTCAGAATAGTCCAATTAGCTAGGATTGCCTGTCCTTACATCCAATTCTGGATACAGGGGCAAAACGGTAATTTCGGGCAAAACGATGTCCGTCGTTGGACCCGCTTTGCACCGAAAAGCGTGCCAGAGTCAACGGTCTCTAAAGTCATCAAACTACATGTCTATGGATCCAGTTTTCCGATACGAACCCAACCATATGTCCAGAGTTGGATTCCGGCAGGCCGTGCACAAAGTCGCCCGTGGAGTCGGACTGTGGGGCCCGCAAAACGATGTCGATTTCAACTGTCTTAGAATTGGACCAAACTTGGCATGCAGGACCAGAAAAATGATACGATCCTGTTGGCACAAGTTTCATCTCGATCTGACGAACGTGCACGAAGTAGTTGAGGTTTCACTGAAATATGTGCAACTAAAAAGCTAAATATATCTAAAGAGAAAAGATTCTCTTTCTTATACACAAAAAGATTATTTCCTAAGGTCTTATATACAAAGTGCACATCTATGTAAAGGCTAGCTACAGGAAGCCTTCACCATCCGTTCGTTATGTATTATTAATTTATTATTATTATGGATTTGATTACTCTTAATATTTGTAAATAATATTTTGGTACAATGCATGACTTAGACAATCATTATTAATGCACACACTATTATAATAGCATGTCTTTAGACATCCTAAAATTATTTACTTATTTAGAGTATTTGCATATTGGAACCTAAATTAATTACTTATAGACTAGGTTATTCATTTATGTATATAGATTAAAAAGTAGACTAATTTCTAAAGTTAGGAGGGCTTATATAGAAGCTTACCATGACTCTATTAATGTGTTGCTGTTGTGATTCTATATGCTCACGAAAAGGAATGCTTGCATGGTTCTTTCTTCTCCTTCCAGCTATTATTCGGTATGCAGCCTCAAATAGGATTATATAATCTGATAGTTGAAGAATCTCAAACTCGTGCATGGGCTCTTCTGCTCCTTCGTGAATAGACTAGCGACCATGTGGTCGTCTTGACCGACGACCATGGCAGTAGGTTGGGTGCCTAAACTTTTATGGAGGTCGCTGGTGATGCTCGGCCCATACTGCTCGACGCGGCGTCTCCATGAAGCGACACAGTCTCCCATCAACGAGACTTGGACGTCGAGTTTGGCACGGCCAAAAGCAAGCGGTCCATGGCCGACGGCCCGCATGGGGTGGGTGATGGTTCTGCCCATTGCTCGACGTGGGTCGTCGGTTGCGAGCAGCCATGGTAATCAACTAGGTCCGGCGCAGGGATGACTGGTCGTCGGTAGAGCTGCAGGTGCCCGCGCGAACTGGCACGCGTCGACCACCCCTGCTTCATAGATGGGATGGCAGCGTCGTGGTGATGGCCTTGAACGGCCAAGGGTCGCCGGCAGGGGTTCAACTTGAGCGACGCACTCCGGCGCGAGCAAGGGCCACCGGAAGGAGTGCGTGAGAATGTTCATCGACACAACCGTGATGTCGCGGATGGGTTTGTCGACGTCCGATCTTGGCGCACGAGGATGAAGGCGTGGCCGGTGGCTGTATAAGAGGAGAGAAGGGTGTCGTGGAGGAGAGTATGAAGCAGAAGAAGAAAGGGAGGAGGGAGGAGTTATATGCGGCTAGGGTTTGTTGCGAACTTCCTCTCGGTTCTCTCTCTCTCGGATATATTTAGTTATATATACACCGTTTGAACAACAGGGGTCGGCCAAGCTAAGCTTGGTTCGCAACTGCTCGGCCTGGGCTCGGCCTAGTTGGGTGGGAGCTGGGTCTTGGACCTCAGCTGGGTTGAATGCGGGCCGGGCTGGCTTGTTTGCTGCTGAAGTGGGCTTAAAAATGCATATACATGTATACCAGGCAATAACATTTCTACATTCCTACATTTATACATACAAATATAATATAATATATTTATATATACATCCGAATACACACATTGATATATATTCATATATATATACAAATACACGCATTAATATATATTTATATATATATTAATATACAAATACACACTATATATATATATTTATATATATACAAATACATATATTAATATATCTTTATATATATATACAAATACATACTTAATATAATATATTTATATATACATACAAATTCACACTATATATATTCATACATATATATTTTATATATATATACACTATACATTTATTCATATATACAAACACATTTATATATAAATACTCAAATAACTAATATTTATAATATCCAAAAATCACCATTAAATCAAAAAATAAAATATCTCGAAATTTTTGGGAAAGGGAGCTACAAGCCACCACAGAAAGTTTACGAGTGTTGTTTAGCACAAGTAAACAGAGTATTCAGAAGTGTTCTTTAACACAGTTTTGATCTTCCAGTAGCCTTCGAGAGAGAGAGGATAAGCGCGCACCAGCGTTGCTTTTGCACGGGAGTTCGTGTCCGTCCGAGGAGTCAGAAGAGCAGAAGTGTTCCAAGTTCTCCGACAAACTTGCTGGTTCCTGGAAGCTGTTTGTGTAAGGCGAATAAAGCTTTGAGCAACGGTGATCATTCACCCCAGCAGGCCTTCTTCCATCTTTCGCCAGTCACCTTCTTCGTTGCTGCCAGTAATTCTGATTGTATCTTCTTTTTAGAAGTACTACGATCAATTGCTGTTGATTACGAAATCTTTTTAGATTCTCGTAATATCATAACGATATCTTTTTAGATCTTCGTTATACTTGCGCAACCTTCCTAGAAGTGTTGCGTTGGAACATTGTTTTTACGATTGTTTCATATTCTCAGTTTTCCATCGAAAAATTGTGCTCCGGCACTAACAATCTCAAAGCTTTATTGCTACGATGGAAAACGTTAATGCTTCACTCCTCAATACTGATTTTTGCAAATTAGAAAAGTTTGATGGAGAGCATTATCAAGTCTGGAAGATGAAGGTTTTTCTCACTCTTCAACTCAGAGACGTGGATCACGTGCTTCTTGAAGAGGAACCTACCGTTCCAGCTACTGGGTCTGCTGTCGCAATCTCTGCGGCTACTAAATTTTAGGCCAAGTGGAGAAGAGAAAATAGCATTTGCAGGCTGGTTATCCTGAATGCTATGGAGGATTCACTTGCAGAATCCTATTCTAAGAAGAATATCGCTAGAGACATATGGGAGTCTCTAGAAAAACTCTACGAAGAAGACAAGAACCGTATTAAAATATTTATGGTTGAAAAATATCACAAGTGGTTCTTTGAGGACGAAAAGTCTATGCTGCCGCAGGTGAAGGAGTTCCTGAAACTGCGACAGAAGCTGGAAGACGAGGCGATGCCCCTCCCCGACAAGTTTGTTGTTGGAGGGATTGTCTCAAAGCTCCCCGCTGGGTGGAGCAAGTTCTATGCAAACATGCATAGGAAGTAGCTTGAGATCAGCCTTGAAGATCTCTTACAGGAAATATATGTTGAGGACCAGATGCGGGCTCAACTGAAGGTGGACACACTGTCCAAGCAATTGGCTAACGCCAATCTGGTTCAGACTAAGGAACCAAGGGGAAAGCAGGCGGCTTTCCACAGCAAAAAGAAGGACCCTGATAATCTAAAAGTCAAGGGAACTTCTATCAAGAAAAGAAAGCCAAAGTCTCAAATGCCTTGCTTCAAGTGTGGCAAGAAGGGCCACTTTAAGAATGAGTGCAAAGCAAAAACCAAGCAATCAGAGCAAGGAGAGCCTAGTAAGGTATCTATGATCACTGACATTGTTGCTATGATTGCACAGGTTGATGCGGTAAAGACTGACTCTGACTGGTGGGTAGACACTGGAGCCTCCTGCCATGTCTGCTCCAATAAGGAGTGGTTCACCACCTATACACCTAATTCTGAAGTGGTTATGATGGCGAACCAGGCACAAGCTGAAGTGCTCGGGATCGGGACGGTGGTGTTGAAGCTGACTTCGGGGAAGTCTCTGACGCTTCAAGGCGTGAAGCACGTACCTGCTATCGCCAAGAACCTGATCTCAGGAGGCCTACTCTGCAAAGCAGGCCTCAGGATGGACATCAATGCTGGCCAGATGGTGATGTCTATCAAAAGAACATATTTCGGGAAAGCTTTTTATACCGAAGGAATGTTTAAAATTCAGCTTGTAAATCAGTCCAATGTAATTAATGTGATTAATGAAGTCACTCATTCTGCTTATACTCTTGAGTTGTGGCATAATAGGCTAGGACATGTTCATTGTAAACGAATAAACAGAATGTCTAGTCTAGGACTTATCTCCAAGTGTGGGGGTAAGGTAGAGAAATGTGAAGTTTGTGCTCAAACAAAGATCATAAGGAAACCCTTTTCTCGGGTTAATCGAAGTACAGATCTTCTGGAGATGGTACACTCCGATATCTGTGACTTCAAACAGTTCTCTACAAAGGCCGGGATGAAGTATTTCATAACCTTCATCGATGATTTCTCAAAGTATGCGTTTGTCTACTTGCTGAAGGCTAAAGACGAAGCATTCGATAAGTTCAAGGAGTTCAGAGCCGAAGCTGAGCGGCAGACTGGACAACAACTCAAAAGGATAAGAAGTAATCGAGGTGGGGAGTACAGGTCTCATGAATTTGCATCGTTCTGCAAAGAACATGGAATTGTCAATGAGACTACGGCTCCGTATTCTCCTCAATCAAACGGAGTAGCAGAGAGGAAGAACAGAACGTTAACAGAAATGATTAACTCTATGTTGTTGACTGCTGGTCTTCCTAAGTGCTACTGGAGAGAAGCTGCATTGACGGCCACTTTTATTCTAAATAGAGTGCCTCATGCAACTTTAGACGTTACTCCTCATGAACTCTGGTTCAAGGTCAGACCTAACTTGAATGTCATTCGAGTGTGGGGGTGTCTGGCATATGTCAAGCTTCCAGATCTGAAGATTCAGAAGCTTGGGACAAGGACTACTAAGACGATCTTCTTGGGGTATGCCGAGAAGAGTGATGCTCGGAGATTTCTTGATATTGAGTCAAATCATATCATTGAATCTCGCGACGTAGAATATTTTGAAGACAAATTTGCAAGGCACAAGAATATTGTTCTTGCGGATGTTCCGGAGAACAATGAGGGTGCGCAGGTCTTCAATGAAGATGTTGTTGAAACAACGGTTGAACCAGATCTCGCTGAGCCGTCAACGAAGCGAGTGAGGAGGCCGAAGGACTTCGGAAGTGACTTTGTCACCTATCATATGGAAGCTGATCCGCTTACCTATGATGAGGCGATGAAGACCAGAGACGCAGTTTTCTGGAAGGAGGCGATTGACAATGAAATTGATTCCATCACCTCAAATAACACTTGGTTGTTGGTTGATCTTCCTGAAGGAGCGAAACCCATCGGATGCAAATGGATCTTCAAGAAGAAGATGAAAGCAGACGAAACTATTGACAAGTTCAAGGCTAGGTTGGTAGCCAAAGGGTTTTTTCAGAAGCAGGGGATTGACTATTTTGACACGTATGCTCCAGTAGCCCGGATGACCACCATCAGAATGTTGATTGCTCTCGCAACAAAACATAAGATGGTGATACATCAGATGGATGTGAATACGGCTTTCCTAAATGGCGAGCTGACCGAAAAGATTTACATGCAACAGCCAGAGGGATTTGTCATCAGGGGTCTTAAAGATAAAGTCTGCAAGTTGGTGAAATTCTTGTACGGTCTTAAACAGGCTTCCAAGATGTGGCATGAGAAATTTGACAAAGTTATAAGGTCAAATGGCTACATGGTCAGCGATACGGACAAGTGTGTTTACACGAAGTTCGCTGATGGAAGAGGTGTGATTGTTTGTCTGTACGTGGACGACATACTTATTCTAGGTACGGATATTAGTTGTGTCACGGAGACAAAGAAGTTCATCTCAAGCAAGTTCAGTATGAAGGACTTGGGGGAAGCTGATGTGATCTTAGGGATCAAGATCATTCGGACAGACACTAGACTAGCGCTGTCACAGTCTCATTATATTGAGAAAATGATCACTCGTTATGGGTATCGGGATCTTCCAGGGATCGATACGCCATACAGATATGATCTGAAGCTGAAGCCTAATTCAGGGGAAAGCGTCAGGCAGCTGGAGTATGCAAGCGTAATCGGAAGTTTGATGTATGCTACTAATGCCACAAGGCCTGACATAGCTTTCGCCGTGGGAATGCTGAGTCGTTTCACGAGCAACCCAGGTGCTGAACACTGGAAAGCTGTGAAACGGGTTATGAGATATCTCAAGAAGACTCAGACATATGCACTATACTACAGCGGAGATCCGCCGGTAGTGGAAGGCTTCAGTGATGCCAGCTGGTGCTCAGAGGTGGAGAGCGAGAGGTCTACAGGTGGATTCATTTTCATAATGGGTAGAGCTGCTATATCGTGGAAGTCGAAGAAGCAGACTATGCTCTCGCGGTCATCCATGGAATCTGAGTTCTTTGCACTTGATACCGCAGTCGAGGAAGCAGAATGGCTTCGGGAGCTCATGTATGATCTTCCAATGGTTAGGGCGCAAATACCGACGATACCGATATACTGCGACAACCAGTCGACTGCGGCGGTGGCATCAAATGACCTCTTCAACGGAAAGAAGAGGACTGTGCGGTTGAAGCACAGGGCAGTACACGAACTTATCAAGAGAGGTGTTATTGCAGTTATTGATGTTCGAAGTCAGGAGAACCTGGCGGATCCGTTCACCAAGGGCCTCAAGCGCCAGCTGGTCGATAACACAGCTTGTAAAATGGGCTTGAAGGCATTCTGATATTGTATTATTGTATTCCTGCCATAAAGTTTTATGCTATTAGTTCAAAGATTTATCTACTAGGCATCTAGCTTTTGGTTCAAGGGAGGACCACTAATCGGAAGAATATCAGGAACGGTGGGTACATGTTCTATTGGGCATGGAGAGGTTACGGACCTATAACCACTGTTGTCTACTGTTGTTTTCTGCGGAAAACGGTTCCTGTAGGAAGGTTGGCTTAATTGCCTTAATGAGTTCTCAGGCAGAGTGAATGCCTGGTGTGCTTTACAGGAAGCACGGTAGAGCAGCACTACAAGGAGTGAAACTCCATGCTACAGTGGGGTAACTCCACAATGAGGTTCCTATATGTGGGGTGCTCCCCAGAAATAGGATAAAGCCTCGGCTTTGCAGGCCAAGTCACAGCGGCGTAGTACCGCAAATAGGCAGTTAGCCTAATGCTGTATGTTAAAAATAAAGAGGGGTGTAGTCAGCACTACAAAGAGGAGGAGTTCATCATGTTACAGTGGCACGACACCACGATGAGGTACCCGGTTAGGGATAAAGCCTCGGCCTTGCAAGCCATGTCGTTGCGGCGTAATACCGCAAGAGAGCCCAAGGCTTCATGCTGGGTAGTTTGGCACTACAAAGAGGCGGTTGCCTCATGCTACAGTAGTATGACACTACGATGAGGTTCCCGGTACGGTGTAAGGCCTCGGCTTTAAGCCATGTCATGGCGGCGTAGCACCGCAAGGGAAGCGCAAAGCGCTTCATGCCATGTCTCTTTATAATGAACTCACCTATAGTGTATGGACAAAGTGATATCAGGCCGTCTCTTGAGGGTAAACTTGTAGACACACAAAATTATACACTGAAACCAGGCTGGCACAGGGCCTTTAATGTGTAGCCAGAAGCACATGTAACTACATTATGTGAGTGGAAAGAATTTCAGCTATGATGCAGAATTCAAGGCTTAGTCCATTCTTGTATTATAGTCTAATTTTTGACCCATGCGGGAAGATTCAAGTCGTCAGCGACATCTCTCCTAATGCATGATGGACAGTTACTATGGGGAACACTTATACCCATATATAGAGATATGTGGGGGATTATTGGAGTTTTGGCCTTTCCTTTAGAAACTTTAGTCCCACATCGGATAGGCCAAAGAGTTTGTATCTCTATATATTAGCTTTGCTATTATTGGAGATGCACATGTGGTGTGGAGGTGCACATGGGTTTGCCATGTGGGGTTATTTTTCTAATGGAAAAAAGGCTAAAATCAACAATAAAAGTATTCATGCTTTTTGCTCTTGGGAAATTTATTTCTATAGGAGCTAAGCCTCGTAGGGGCTTAGCGACTCGGACTCGGACTCGGACTCGGACTCGGGCTCATGGGCTCATGAGGCGTAATGTGGCATTTTGTTGGCGCACTTTGCACTTAGCACGTCAGCATCGTCGCTAGGCGCATAGTGCGCTTTAGTTGCGCTCGTTGCGCGAGCCACTTGCGCAGCCACGTTGCGCAAGCCCGTTGCGCTGCCCAGTTGCGCATGCCCAGGTGCGCAAGCCCAGTTGCGCAAGCCCAGTTGCGCTGCCCAGGTGCGCGCCCAGGTTGCGCTCAGGTTGCGCTTGGGTGCGCTGGGTTGCACAGGGTTACGCTGGGTTGCGCAGGGTTGCGCTGGTTGCGCTGGTTGTGCAGTGTGCACAGTGTGCGCAGTGCGTGCAGTGCGCGCAGTGTGCGCAGTTCAGTGCGCGCTCTGTCGCGCAAAGTGCAAGGAGCGCTGGGTGTGCGCAGTTGGCAGCAGAACGTGCGTTTGCATGTTCTGGGCGGTTGCTACATGTTCGGGGTGGTTATTACCACGTCCCTAACTTTGTGGCAACCGACCAGTTGCTGCAGGGCCTATATAAGGCATCTCTCTCTCAAGGCTCATTACAATATAGAAAGAGAAGCCACCACAGAAAGTTTACGAGTGTTGTTTAGCACAAGTAAACAGAGTATTCAGAATTGTTCTTTAACACAGTTCTGATCTTCCAGTAGCCTTCGAGAGAGAGAGGATAAGCGCGCACCAGCGTTGCTTTTGCACGGGAGTTCGTGTCCGTCCGAGGAGTCAGAAGAGCAGAAGTGTTCCAAGTTCTCCGACGAACTTGCTGGTTCCTGGAAGCTGTTCGTGTAGGACGAATAAAGCTTTGAGCAACGGTGATCATTCACCCCAGCAGGCCTTCTTCCATCTTTCGCCAGTCACCTTCTTCGTTGCTGCCAGTAATTCTGATTGTATCTTCTTTTTAGAAGTACTACGATCAATTGCTGTTGATTACGAAATCTTTTTAGATTCTCGTAATATCATAACGATATCTTTTTAGATGTTCGTTATACTTGCACAACCTTCCTAGAAGTGTTGCGTTGGAACATTGTTTTTACAATTGTTTCATATTCTCAGTTTTCCATCGAAAAATTGTGCCCAGACACTAACAAGGACTCCCAAAAGATAAGAGTGATTCGAATGCAAATTAATCTACCATAATTGTCTAGATCCACAATCAGCGGGGTCTGATCAATCTACGCCAAAATCAGTGCAACCGTCCAACAATTTGGGCAGCTTCTGCGCACATACAATCGTGCGCATATCGCTAGCAGTTTAGGTGCGCAGAAGCGCATGCTGATTTAGGCGTGCAGATTACTTGCTCAGAAACGTGCGGTGAGACGCGCTCACCCTCTAGGAAAATCATCACACATGGGCCACCACACCCCATGTGCATATGCCAGTACGAAGCATGGATGTATATTTGGATACATATACTTTGGTGGCTTTCCAATGTAGGAATAAAGTTAAAAACCCCAACAGGAGATACATGCCCAAAAGCATCTTATGGGAGCATCTAACAACCTTACAGCCGCATTGCAACACTACAAGGTTGCATGCATCAGATTCAGAATTCCAAGAGAAAAGTTGTCAATTAGTGCATGGACTGACCAGGATTTGTCTCGAGTTGGGGTCAGTTTTTGTCGACCCGGGACAAAATACACTACTCAAGTAATCCAGCAAAGACAACTAGCTCAGACTTTTAGCAGTGTAGCTCGAACCTCCTTAATGGGGAGGGATTCATGCCGGATAGAATGGAGAATTCTGATATATACTGGACAAGCAACAACTAAGCCAAACAATATCATCTACAAAATGCAAACTATTGTTTTATTGGGATAACCATAGACATGTAACATGTCATGTGTTTCAAAAACAAGGGAAATAATGAACATATACGACCACAATCTCATTACACAATCATGAACCCAAACGAAAAGATGATCCTCAAGGAAGAGATGAATTGAACTACCATCATGAAGAATGTGACTGTTCATCCTTGGCATTCCAGAACCTATTGAAGAACCACATTTTATCTGCTTCAACCGCATATCCGTCCTGGTTCCTATGCCAGGCGTAGTAAGCATGCGTCTTGTTCTTGATGTCAAAAGTTGCATGACCGAAGCTGGCTTCTCTGTAGGCAGAGTACTTAGGCTGTGGCTGTGTCATGCTGCAGTCCATACAGAACGATTATTTATCAATACGAGATTAAACTACAGGAGTCTGATATCATTAGGAACAAACATTCTAGATATGTCAGAAGACAAAATATTGGAAAAGAGAAATATTATACTTGTTGGCTAGTCCTTCAATGTTCCCTCCATCTCCAATAGTTATGTACACAGGTGCTGAAGGATCAGGAACTGGCATACATAATCCATTAACGATATTGTAGGCAACATTTGATACACGTTCCTGCATAACGGGCAAATATGTTGAGTTGATATTCTCTGAGGGGTGCATAATGAACACTCTGTTTCGATACTTACACTGCGCTCATAAGCATGGACATGACCTGCAAATACCACGTCAACTTTGTACTTAACAAACCATGGCTCATACATCACTCTCATGGATTCTCCCTCCATGTAATGATAGTTGTAACTGTTATACCATGGTGAATGCATAAGAACAATCAACCAAGGTGTCTCTGTTCTATTCACTTTTGGAAACTCAGCCTCAAGCCAGTTGTACTGGGGAGTATATTTACCTGGAAGAGAAGAAAATTACAAGCTTTAGTAAGTAGGCTAAAAAGATAATTAAGATGGGCATGCAAAAGTGAACAAAAGGACAACTTAAGTTCGTCCCAAACAAAAAGATGCCAACTTTTAAAAAGGATGCTTTTAGAAGAGAATCCAAAAAGACGGCTAATGAATCTTGTACCATATGCAGAATAGGATGCCAGGACAATGATGTGTGCTGAGGCGCGCTTGATAGAGTACCAGAATGGAGCCGTGCTGCCTGAAGCTCTGTACGGAACATGATATCTGTGTGTGAATGGCTTGAATGGAACGGTTTCACCCTGCAAGATGTTATCAGGGTCTTAGATGTTTGGCTTTGAACCTTTCAAATAGAGAATTAGTCATATGATTTAAAATTCCATTTCAAATATCAACCATAATAAGGTAATTTCAGTGTTTAGTGCGAGAAAGTAACAAATAGCATGGTCACACCAATTATTGCTCCTCGAAGTTTAAGCAGCAAATAGCATCTAGTCATGGTTTCGTCAACTTCATAGATCATCAGTTCATGAAGCTTGATGTAAAAAAGGACATGAACATCTCTCTTATAATGAACAAAAATTGTAGTTAAGTTTTACTTTCAAATTAGTCAGCATGAACAAAGTAATAAGATCATTGTTTTAGGGACATATCTAAGTCATACTTTGAAATTGAGAATAACATTCAATTTCCAACTTCAATACTTATATTTGCAAACTAAACTGCTACATTAAAGATCACATATCTATATTCATCAGATATGACATCAAACATAAACGAGAAACTACCTATAAATTCGTAGTGTATAATTGAAAAAGATAACAAACTTCTAGTAACATATCTGTAGGAACAAGTTAAGAAGTTAAGTTTAAGCTGCTAGATTAATGATCAATAAGTGTTCTAATAAACTATTATACATAGGACAAGCAAGGAAACAAGGGCAGTACCAAAAACAGTGTCATGTTCGTGTTGTGTTGTATCACAACACAGACACTCCAAATACACAAGGACATGACACATCTGGTATTGCAACCAGTCATCGGTTCCAAAGCAAGTCGTGTCATATTCGTGCCAGTGCAACATCATTTCTCCCTAGTAAAAACTTGCTGTCTATCCATGTCTCCTAAACCTTGTTTACATACATAGTGCAGTTATATATATTAATGAAATATCCATGAGATTAAGTGTATTTGCCCTGTTCAAATACTTCATGGTTAAGGATATTTATGCATCTTCGACTCAAAAAGTTCCTACGCATACAAATACCAACATACAGCTAATGGTTGTATAAGTGTGCCATATTCTGGATTTGGTAAGTTGTGTATCTGTATCGAAGTGTGACACCAGTGTCCCTCCACTAATCATAGGATATAATGCATGAAACAAAAATCAAAATATTGGTCAGGACTGTTGGTACAAGTTCTGTTGGGGTTTTGTTCTTAGTCGCCCGGTCCCACCATTCAATTTGGAGGCAAACCCCGAGTGCAAGTATTTCAATATTTGAGCTACCATTTATTGACTTGCACACATGAGGTGTGCTAGTTCAAATGCTTATCATGGTAGAGGATTTTATAGTGGGCAATATTCAAATCCCACAAACATTTTTTGTCACCAATCTTTGGATGAAGTCTCTTTGGAGGGTGGACTCGGGCGTTTGTGCAAACGAAGGGCACAAAATGGCATACTTTGGACTTCGCACTTCACACGTATGCATTGGGCACAGAGTAGGCACGGTTTTTAAGTGTCTAGCACGGAGTGGCACAATGCAATGGGGCTGCTATGGCGCGTTCCACAGAGCTGCGGTTCTTCGGTTCCGCGTAACTGTTGTGGCACGGCTCCGCGAAGCTGTAGTGCCACAAAATTGTAGCACCGCAGAACTGCTGCTCTGTCTCAAGGTCATAGTTTTGCTGCAACTGGTGGATATTCAGTTTGTAACCGACCTATTCATTAGGGGTTACTGCTGGTAAGTGTCCCACTTAATATGGATCCATGGTCTTTCGTCCATGTCTTTAGTGAACGGTTACCACTTATCAGGGGATTGCTCTCCTATTTAACTAGTCTCTCCAGCACTTGATGCTTAAGAGAGAGACCAAAATATCAAGATAGTGATCAGAGAGATTGTGAGGAAGAGACTTTCATCTCTAGAAGCCGAATCTTTTTGCAACAACACTAGGCACTAGTCCGAGAGTCCAGTAGCACTTTTGTTCAAGTCCACGAAAGAAAGTGTCAAAGAGCGTTCCAGAAATTCTTTCAAACTTGTTGGTTCATGTTATTAGCGAGCTTGACTTGCTAGATTGTATTCAGTCTTCTCAGACTAAGGATTTTCCCGAGTTTCTACAACAAGTTCCAACATGAAGACATCGGACAGTACAAGAAAGCCCGGAGACATTGGACTAGAAGCAGAAGATGACCAAGAAGAGAACTCAACAAATAGAAAGGAATGAAATATGCTTTATACTCACAATTTCAGGAGCAAAATCAATCTCATGGTTTCCTGTGGTCCAAATCCATGGCTGATATGCAGTGCACCTCTCAACAAACCTGCCCCATGTATCCCACCTGACATTGTTATGATTTGGGTAGGTATCTGCATAGCAAAGGTCACCAACAAACAGCACAGTCTGCCCTTTCACTGGGTTCTTCTCATAATGAGTAAGTGTTTGGTTTGAATCATAAGTCTGTCCAAGATCTCCTGCTCATTATATTATATAAAATATTATGAGAATCACAGTAAACAAGCACTACATTTAGCAAATGCAAATCAGTATGCATGCTTCAAAAAATGTATATTGCTGGAGTAAATGAGAAGCTTGCATCGAAGTTCCTATTGTACCAAAGAGATCATTACAGTAAACATATAACGACTTATTCCTAACAGTAGAGGATATAGATGTCATGTTTCCTGTGTATAACAACAAGCAAGAATATTTGTTTAATCTCAACACCATGAATTCCTAAGTCTGGATCACTGTTCGATATCTACTGAGCTTACATTAAAATATTTATATGTTATTTGAACAGAAGAGTACAGAGAGACGAAAATTGTTATAGAAATTTGATTAAAAGATGTATATAACTACTGACGGGATTACAGGAAATTCCAAGGAGGGGTAACAAGAGGCACAGGTACACTACACATAGCATGGTTCACCAGGAAGAAGCTAAGACACAGAGGACATCCAGTATGAGATAGATACTTAGGCAATGTGGCTTCTTCGGAAGAGGAGACATTTTGGACAGCATGTCATGTGGGACTCTTTTGTTCATTGTGTTTCACTTCATGTTGTAATCAAGGTTCGCAGTATCGGTATCGGTATCGGAATCGGCAGTATCGATGGTTTCAGATCGAGGTATCTGATTTTTTGGTATCGGAAAACAAATAAAAAGTACTACAAATTTAGAATTTTTTTATGCATTTAGCATAATTTCAGGCAAATTATAAAGGCACTTCAACTCTTACTCAGGGCTAGCCCAAATTTTCTTTTTTTGTGTATTTACAAGTTTATCGCTTGAAAAATTGTAAATTCACTTTTTGTTTTGATTTTTGCTTTCTTCTTCTTCTTCGCCTTTTCTCTCCCAAATCCCAAAACCCAAAATCCATTGTTCTATGTTAACAATCCATGTTCATGCCTAAAATTAGATTTAGTATTCATTCTAGGCGGGTTTTCGAAGTTTCAAACCCATTTTAGGGTTTCGAACTTCGAAAATTTGTCCACAGTCGCGACGGGGACGATGATAAACTATCAAAAAAATTTAACAGTCCTACTCATTGGAAGGACTGTCATATTTTTGACAGTCCTATATAATACATTGAACAACATATTTTCTTTAGGACTGTCAAAAAATTTGACAGTTCTTACGTAAAATATTGAACATACTCTTCCAGGACTGTCAAAATTTTTGACAATCCTTCCCAATTGGTAGGACTGTCAAATTTTTTGACAACCCTAAATGTTGTTAGGACTGTCAAATTTTTTGACAATCCTTTCCAATTTTGACAGTCCTAAATGTTGTTAGGACTGTCAAAAATTTTAACAGTCCTAAATTAAACTTGCTTAATAGCAAGTTTTATTTAGGATTGTCAATAATTTTGACAGTTTTGACAGTCCTATATGAAACTTGTTGTAACAGCAAATTTTATTTAAGACTGTCAATAATTTTAACAGTTTTAAAGTATGAAGAACATAGTTTGTTTCCTTCAGTAAAAAGGAATGTTACAACAAGTTTTATTTAAGACTGTCAATAATTTCGACAGTCTTAAAGTATGAAGAACATAGTTTGTTTCCTTCAGTAAAAAGGAATGACTTCATTCATGTTACTATATGCTTTGAGTTCAGGTAGATAGGGGAAGCATTAGGGTTTATATTTTGTCTGTAATGAGCCTTTGGGTGCCATCTCTGAATTTGGAACAAGATTGGGAGCCTTTGGGTGCCATCTCTGAATTTGGAACAAGATTGGAAAGAAATCTAGGATTTGGGTGAAGATGGAGGTGGTGGAGAAGAAGTGAGGGTTTGAGGAGAGAGAGAGTGAAAACTTCAAATGAATGTGAAAAAATGGGTTTAGGGGAAATTGGGGTGGGGGGATTGGGGTGTGGGGGGGGGAGTCCTAAGTAAAAAATGGATTGTACTGAGTACCTCAAACCTGGGCTAGCCCCGAGTAAGAAATAAAGTGCACTTATAATTTGCCTAATTTTAAGTATGTTATGTGTTGTTTCTTAGGGTCTGCTTGGCAATTCTTAGGGTAGCTGTTATGAGATGATTTTAATGTACCAAAACTGAGGGGTAATGATGGGTCCAATTTTTTATGGTTTTAAGTATTGGCTTTTAAACCAGTCGAACCCATGCTTGGTAATTCATTAGCGAGAGGTTATGAAAGTTTTTAAAAGAATAAAATTACCTATATGTCCATATATAAACAAAAGTCCTCCTTAAATAAGATTATATCATTGTCTATTGCCAGCTTTCAATTTGATGTTATGTGATTAAGAATTCATGATCAACCTAAAATGTTCTTATATTTATTTATAGATATTAAATTACGTCATATATATATATATATATATATATATATAGTTGGAGGAAGGAATACAATAAAGATGAGTATGAGAGTATAATTGGAATAAAATAATATAAACCCTCAAAACCTATTGATATTGGGTGTTTATAAATGCACCCAAAATTACACTATATTGTTTTTTTTTTGGAAGGGGGGGGGGGGGTGTTAGCCTACCAAAACCAATTCCTCAAAAAATTATTAAACATGGATTTTTTTATTCACTTCATAAACGGCCGGCTCAAAAATTCTTCAAAATCGGTGAAAACACCATTACCAAACAAACCCTCAATAGCTTTGAAATTGAATAAGAATATTGCCACGCTGGTTGATTTACATGCAATAAATAAGTTTGTTCTTATTTACATGGTTTTACAACATTACTATTCTTTTACACCTTTGTTGATTGGTCTTTTTCGTTCAGTCCTCTTTGTCGAATTGACTAGAAAGAGACCCCAAACGTTGGTATCGATCGGTATCAGTAGCGGCCGGTAGCGGATTGGGACATGTCAAACCATATCGATATCGGTCGTATCTTATCGCTATCGCCAATACTGTAAACAATGGTTGTAATTAACCTGTAACAGGCTTTGGGTTGTTTTGGTAAAAATCTCCTTAATGAAACATGGGGTACCCACGATTCTCTCAAAAAACAAAAACTACAGATGGCACATAGGTCCCTATATTATAATCTATATTAGAAGTTTACATATATACTGCATATCATCTTGTAAACCTGTCAGTCCCCTGTTTTGCTATTGTACTTCATATTAGTATCTGGAGAAAAAAAAATATTCCAAACATACACTGCATTCCGTGCTCAGGCTTAAAACTTATCATATATAGAACACGTTACCAATTTATATACACAGGTAAGGCTCTAGCTTTAACATTAGTGAAATATCTAGCAGTATGAACCTTGTTGAGCACTCATTATTGCAAATATTGTGCTTGGTAGAAGCATTGAAGATTTTTTGGTGAATTATTTGCAGCAAAAATTTCCAGAAGGAATATACTCCACATGTTATGCATTAGAACTTTGGAGCCCTAAAGAATTGGTCATAGAAAGATGCCGAACAATATGGTACATAGGAGCACTCTCAGTATGTTATAAATCTAACAAGGATGAATAAACATGAATATAGTAGCTTAACTAATATAGATCATCTCAGTTTAATAACATAAATCAGTGACTAAGATAAAATAAAAATGTTATGGATACCTATAAGGCCAAATGTATAGGGAACATCTGGGCCAACTTTTGGAGGGGTGGTGAACGAGAACTGCCTTGTTGTATAACCAATCCCAATCTTGTAGTAGTATTTCGTGTCATGCTACAAAAACAATAAGAACTTGCATATTATTCCTTTATACTAAACCAACATGGCTGTAGGTGAATCAAGCAACTAGTAATATATCGCACACCTTCAAGTTTCTAAGGGTGCAGTGATGGATGAAGCCTGAAGTGTAGTTATAGTACGTATAGTGAGTAACCTTGCCCTTGGTCGAAAATTTAAGTTTCTTTTCAGATGTCCCATAGAGCACTTCACTTGAACCAGGTTCATCCTGAGTTACCCAGGATACAATCACTGCTCTACCGTTCAAATCTCCTTGAGTTATATGAACCTTCAAAAAGTTGAAGTGCATGAGCAAATTCCATAACCATAAAGAAAATGTATAGCCCAAAGAAGAAGAAAAATATAAACGAGACAGTTATCGAATAAGTTAATTAGTAGGAATATAAATATTTAAATACGTAATTATTATAAATCTAACTTCTTAGTTTAGAAAGTAGAATGTTACTTCTTAGCCTCAATATGCATCTTCCTGTTTCCAGGATCAATCAAACTCGAAACATGTTATATTTTCTTTTCCATTCAATATCGAACTACTTACATGACGATGATGATATAAAATGCAATGATCGATCCCTAATCCTAGTGTTCTCTTCTTTTGCATGCGATGTCTCGCTATAACCCCGATCGAAGAAGGAAGATATACAGCATTCATTAATGTCCAAGAAAATAATAAAAGGATGTAATAGTACAATAAAAAAGGACAAAAATATTCTTAAAAAAAAGGACAAAAAGGTATGAAATAATAAGGTTAATTAATATCACCCCTTTTTTTAACTATATAAAAAATAGCAAGCCAGAAAAAGCCTAGAACCAACAGAGAGTATAATGCCATTAAGAAAATACAACAATATTAACTACTACTGGCTAGAAGATACGGAATAATACCCACATTAGAGAAAGTATCTAATTATACAGAAAAGACAAAAAATTATTGAGTTTTTTTTAATATACATCCTCTAAAGTCTAAAGCATTCAATTGTGTATCTCTGTAAAACTTCTAATTGCATGTATAGATCTAAAATTGGTCGTCTCTACATCGATATACTGGTCATAAACATCGATTGTATATGTCTCTGTCAAACATGACGCAGACCCATAATAAAATCGAAAATGATATTTCGTCCGCCCCTGGGGGGTGACCACGCTGGCCTGCGCCCACGTGGCAGCCAGCCATTGGCCCCCCGCTAGGACAGCCCACTCTTGGCCAGGGGGCCAATGGTTGTGTGCCACGTGGCCGCAGGCTGGCACGGTCACCCCCTATGGGCGGGCAACGTAGCAGCACCGAATTTTTATTAGGCATCTCCAACGGGGAGAACCATTGGAGAGTGTTTTTTTTTGTTGTGTGTAATTTCTATTTAGAAATTCTAACAAGTAGGGTAGAAATTTCCTTAAAGTTTAATGCCAAGTAGTATAGAAAATTAGAAAGTCAACTTTAGAAATCACCATTGGAGATGGCCTTATATTGTTATGAAGATCAAGAAACCAAAGTTGATTATAGATGTTATCGATGTGATGTGATCATGATATTTGGTTCTTAGTTTTTTTTTTAATCTTTTTGCTGCAATATCTCTACTAAGAAAACTCATAACCAAATTCTAGATGAGTTAATTTAGTTTAAATTCTTAACGAGTAGAATCATATTTCTTGATGCTAATGATAAGAGAAGCCCATGGAAAAATATAACATTTTTGAGGGTAATAGAAATATTATAGGTATGTACATGAAAATGTAATATAGAGCATATACAAGTAGAAAAACACAAACATAATGGGGGGAGAGAGAGAGAGAGTTTACTTGCTGAGGAGCATTGTAACCAGCAGGGACTCTGAAGACATCACTATCGAGGGGCATATCAATGGACTTCTCCACCTTCCTAACAAAAGAGCTGGTCTCCCCTCCATGGCAATGTTGGACTGCAACACCCAAAGACACCAACAGAACAAACAACAACACAAGAGAAAGAGAAGAAGGAGAACCCATATCTCTCTCTCTCTCTCTCTATCTCTCTCTCTCTCTCTTCCTAGATGTACTCTTGTGATTATTTATAGGAAAGGGAGGGAGGGAGAGAGATTTATAAGGGGAAGCGGATTAGATAAAATTAAGGAGAATATTATAGGTATATATGGGGGGAGAGATTTAAGGGGAATATCCATTCCAAGTTCCAAATACAAGTCATCTAAATATTGAAGATATACTATGACCTGTATGGAATAGTTGGAGAAAATTAAGAAAGAAGTTGTGACTGGCTAAGGATAGACTTCTGTGCCTCTAGGGAGGATCAAAATGGAAGCCATGGGCTGGCATTGGGATGTACTACTATACAAATTAGGGACATTTCGACTCCGTATGGCAATGCAATACGACTTTTATGTGTTAGTATTATTTTGTCACTTTCATATTTTGTTTTTGTTTTTGGTTTATTTACATTACCTATTCCCAAATTTTGGATTTATAATACAGCATTTTTTTTTTATTTCCGAAAAAATTTAAGATGAGAATCTATTAAAAAATTTATTTTTTTTAATATTTTTTGTCACTTTCATATTTTTTTTATTTTGTTTGGCTTATAAAAAATTTATTCCCGGAAATTATAAATACCCGGATAAATAGTTTACCCACAAAACATGAAAATTCTATCCCTTGAGAATAGGTGGGTATTTTTCTTTTGCCCGGGCAAAAAAAAATTTCTAAATTTTTTCTTCTTTTTTGATCAATTTTGATTAGTTTTGAACATTTTTTCTTTTTTTGTCGTTTTTATCGTTTTTTTTTTTTGTCATTTTTTGTCGTTTTTACCAATTTTTTGTCGTTTTAAGCGATTTTTTTGTCGTTTTTACCAATTTTTTGTCACTTTTTGATTATTTTTTGTCGTTTTTACCCAATCTTTGTCCTTTTTGTCGCTTTTTTTGTCAATTTTTGTCGTTTTAAGCAATTTTTTGTTGTTTTTACCAATGTTTAGTCATTTTTTCCCCTTTTTGTCGTTTTTTTTGGTCATTTTTACTGATTTTATGTCGTTTTTTTGTCATTTTTGTCGCTTCTTTTGTCGCTTTTACCGATTTTTTGTCGTTTTTGTCGCTTTTTTGGTTATTTTTTGTCGTTTTAACCGATTTTTTTGTTGTTTTTAACCGATTTTTTGTCCTTTTTGTCATTTTTATCGATTATTTTTCATTTTTGTCGCTTTTTGGTTTTTTTTTGTCGTTTTAACCGATTTTTTGTCGTTTATAACCGATTTTTTGTCGTTTTAACCGATTTTTTTTTGTTTTTTTATCGTTTTTGCCGCATTTTGGTTTTTTGTCGTTTTTACCGATTTTATGTCGTTTTTGTCGTGTTTTAGTTATTTTTGTCGTTTTTACCCTTTTTTGTCGTTTATACATTTTTTTTGTCGCTTTTTTGGTCATTTTTGTCGTTTTTCATCGTTTTTGTCGTTTTTTTGTTATTTTGTCGTTTTTACCGATTTTTTGTCGTTTTTATCATTTTTTTTCGTTTTTACCGATTTTTTGTCGTTTTTACCGGTTTTTTTTTATATTTGTTCATTTTTTTTCGTTATTATTATTTTTTATTTTTTTTCGGGAATATTTATATTGTCACCAAACATGGGAATGTAATTTTTCAGGAAATTTAATTCCTTGGAATTTGATTTTCGGGAATACAGAATTTCTGGCTATATAGTATTCCGCATACCAGACCCCCCTAAGCTTGAATAAAAGCCAGGGTCTAAATCTAATTCCTCTTTTTAATTGCTAATGGCCAAATATGGACTTTCCTTTTAACTGTTCATGAAATATTTACGTACATTTTGTATCTCGAGTAAGAAATTTTTTTTTGATAACGATAATAAAAATATTGGAATAAATAAACGAAAATAAAAGAAATATAACATAACAAGAGTTGTGGTAAGTAAATGAATTGGATATCTATAAATCCATTAGATTGAGAACTTTGTGGTAATCTCAACCGCACTATGATTATCTTGTCCAAAATAAATAAATAAAAATTCTCCAAAGTATTTTTATTTTGCGATGTCCGGCGTATCGCATGAAACAGGTTATACCTCTCCTATATAACCACAATACCTAGTTGAGTTCAGTCTCCAAAACTTGTGTTAACTATCGAATTAATTTTTTCTTCAAATTAATATATAATAATATTCTTGAAAATGGTTCAAAATGAACCATGTCCCATCCTTAAAATTAAAAATATATATATCTATAATAAATCCTAACAAAATATAAGCATATCTATAACAAATACTAATTCTATTTTTTATTATATTGATAAGAAATTCTAATTTAAACTATTTTTTAACAATACCAGAATAATTTTCTATATCAAATCCTAGTCTATATCTATCTCTACTAATGTAAGGGGACTTCAAAATGGCTCAAGATTTAGCCGTCTAAGCAGTGTGTATTTAACCAATCATTTTGTTTTAAAAAAAAATTAAGTCCAGTAACTGTAGTTATTTTCTCACGTAGTTGAAACTAAAATTAAAACATAAAATCCTCCTACGTGCATGAATGTGTATAAATACTAAAATATTCTAGAATTTAAATTATATTTAAACTAACTAGATGATATTACCTAACTAAATACATATCCAAAAGTTTAAAAATATATTTATAATAAATCCTAACTAAAATATATTCAAAATATTCTAACATAATATAAAAATTTTATATTTCAATCATAATGTAGATTATATTTTTTTAACAACGTGAAAGTAACTAATACTATTATAATACGGCTTGGAAACTGCTCAAAAATGAATCATCCAAACCCCTTGTATATCACGCACGAATTAATAAAAAATTAAAATTCTTATAATTAACTATACCGAACGTACGTGCCTCATTTATATCCATGTCCTCACGTAAAAATAATTGAAATTTTTTTTAACCAACTATAAAATAACATAAAATTTTGTAACTATCTAAAGTTATATCCAACATCATATATATATATATATATATATATATATATATATATATATATATATATATATATATATATATATATATATATATTACCAAAACTCCCTCCGATTTTATTCATATCAAGGCGCAAAATGTCGAGGCATTTACAAGTAAGCGCAAAAGTAAGACAAAAAAATGACAATAAAAAGACAGGCTCCTGCTCCACGCATTAGATCATGGACTGCCAGAGGTCTTCAAAGTCATGTTTGCAGTGTCTGCTGACTTTGTAGGTCTGTTGGAGAGCCTCCCGGATTAGTTGTTTGAGTGAGAATTGGTGACCCTCATATCTAAATTTGTTACGGTTCTTCCTGATGACCCACGTGGTGGCGGCTGCCACGATCTGATGTCCATGAGATGCTCTACTCCACCTGGTCAGGAAAACGTTGAAGCCTCCACCCTCCTGGGCTTGATTGCACCTCTGGGATATCTCGGTCTGTCACGACCCGCACCCACTGTGAGGTTACGAGCACGTAACAACGCCCAGCCTACGCCGCAGTGTCGGCGGTAGAACGTTGTCCTAGGTTACTATCTAACCAACAACTCATGCAATTATAATGTACTTGTCAAATCTCAACTCCGAACGGAGGACAAGTATAAGATATTGTAACTCAATCACAGTCTAAGCACGATAAGATAATCACAGAAGAAATAACTAAGAAATAGAAAGACAACTACTAAAATAATAATAACTCTCAACAATCTCAAATACTACACAAGTCTCAAATCCATACAAAAGTTCGACATGAAAAACAGATGCTAGTCTACTAAACTAAATTTCGATCACTCATGAGTGTCGGGGCCAAAGGTAGCCATCCCGTCTCCGGGTCCATAATATGTAGGGCATGTGTCCTCAGGGCAATCATCTGTAAAATTTTCAACAGGTCCAGTCAGGACAGGAACGAGTACAACTCATCAAGAAATTCCAAGTAAATGACAGAGAACTATAAACAGTTATAGATAGTTGTATTGATTGAACATGGCAGTTTATATTTAGGTAATGGTATAGAGAGACAGATAAGGTACAAGAAAAGTAAAGTAACTAAACAAGAGAAGAATCATGGCAATAAAGACTGTAAAATAGAAACTAGCTGAATTAGAGTAACATGGTATAAGTCCAGACAGTAAATGTAGACAAGTGTAACTCTAATGTAAGTCCAGTACAAGACGAATCTAATACAAGATGAATCCAGTACGAGACGATTCCAGTCATAGTGATCAATGATTTCAGGGTGAGTCCAGCCTATACTCTAACAGTATGTTTTAAAATACCGAGATCGACATGTAAACGGCTGTAGGTATCAGGCACATCTCTCACTGATCAGGCGAGAGATGGCTATGCTTCCAGTAGATTCCAGTAGGGAGATTCCAGATTTGGGGTATGTCTACATGTCTTACTCAAGTATTTTCCCTTCCAGCAAGTACAAGTGATTCCAGAATATGACACAAAAATTGAGATGAGTCCAGCCAACATGATGATACCAGCAAGTGATTCCAGGGTGATTCCAATAGATGATTCCAGTAACAGAAGCCAGACATGATGATACCAGTAATAGAGGCCAGACAATATGGTATGTGTGTCGCATACATGAATCCAGAATATCCATACGTGTTGTAAGAGAGAATCACATACAGCTAACTAGAACTGAAGTACAATAATTGACAAATAAATGAGAGAACTATCAGAGAATGTACTCGCCTGCTACTCTGAAAAGAGTGGTGTAATATCAGATGCCTGCACCGGAGTCACAATGCCCTAAACATAGTAATATGGGTTATAATATGTTTAAAATAAGATAAATAAAGTTTATGATGCAATCTACATAATTTTTAGGCCAATCTAGGTCAAAGTCACTCTTTGGTCAACCATGGTCAACCCAAGTCAGCATCCAGTCAACCAGGTCAACAACAAGGCTATCTTGGTCAACCTCTAGTCAACCAAGTCACTTAGGCCTATAGAGTCAATATCTAGGTCATTCTATAGGCTATCTACTAACTTAGACTAGGATACCAATCTACCACAAGATACTAGAGTAGACTATCTATCAATATCACTATCTAAGTCATGTGTATATACTAGTAATATACCTTCTAGGCTAATCTAAGCTAAGGTCAACCAATGGTCAACCTATACCCTAACCACTTGATACAAGCCTAATGAAAGTCACACTAGGCTAATGCTATCAAAACCAAACTATAACACTATAGGCTAAACTACCACCCTATTTAACTACACTTAAGGATACCTACCAAGTCGCACTATCTCAACCCTATCCTATCACAGGAAACAAGTATATATCAACTATACAACATATGAAATCACTATAGGATAGGTGCCTAACACATGTGCAACAATTTCCAATGTGACCTATAGTAATGCAAAGGAATGAAGGGAAAAACAGTGTACAATGTGACAGTTCACAGATTTGAGTGTGTGTGTGAATCTGCAAACTAACATGTGTGTGTATAAATCTAACATATGTGTTCACAGTGACAGTGAATCAAATAGAGAATGTGTCAAACTCAGAAAATAGATTGTTCTCAGGAAGATGACAGTTAGTGTAATAGGATAGCTAATCAGTAAATTAACTCTCAAGAAAATGAAGTGTCAATATGTGTGTAGGCAATAGGAATCCCAAAATCTAGCTAACAGTGTAGAAAAATGTGATATGGATGTAAGGAAATATGACCATTTCTACAAATCTTAGTAAAAACTGAAAACACTAACAGTGAAAAACGAACCCAGAATTCAGTGTATAGCAGTGCATGACAGTACAAGTGACAGTGAGTTAATTCTCAGGTTTGTGATATGAAATCAGTGAACAATCCTAGGGGTTATCAGTTCTTAGGAACATTGGCAAATGGCAGTTTCCTACATTCAATCCCAAACACATTTTGAAACCAAAAGCTCAACCACAAATCATAACTCCACATTCAAGTAATGCAACCACACATGTATGTGACTAAACATGTTAATTAATATCAAAATCAGTTTTAAACAAGGCATTAGAATACAGAATTGTAAACAGTGCATAATGTGTCAATGACAGTTTATAATTAAACTAATAGTTAACTCAATAATCCAATCACCCCTTTCGAAAACCATTTATCAAAAGCAATCCTAACTAACAGTTAACTCAACCAATCATTCAACAAAACTAAACATGTGATAAATTTATCATGACAAATTTAACATCAGTATTTCAGTGTAAATATGCTTTAAAAAAAAATCAGAGAATGAGAATTAGGGACTGCGTATCAGTCTACCCATTGAACAGCCTATCCCATATTCGAAACCATTCCTCAATGAAATCCTAAACTAACATGAACCAACCTAACAATGCCTAACACAATGTTCAGGAATTAAATATGAAAATTTAAGAATCAAAAATCAGTTTTAACATGGGAATTAAAATCAGGATTTCAAACAGGAATGTATCAGTCAACCTGCTGGACAGCCCCAACCCCATATTCGAAATCCATTACTCTTGACCACAACCAAATAATATGCAAATCCGAACTAACAGTGGCTAATACATATGCGCATGAATTTAAACATGTAAATTGAATATCAATATTTAGTTTAAAATAGGAATTAAACTTCAGAATTTCAAAAACTGAAATGCATGTATCAGTCATTTAGGGAAAACATAGAATTGACAGTTAATTATATGCTAAATACACAATTTAGTGGTTGGTAATTCATAAAAAAACACGTGCATGTGTCGTGACACTCGTTCGTGTCCAACCAAGTGGACACGGGCGTGTCCAGAACACACAAACACTCACAGACACACACACACACGTGCACTGGACTGCGCAGCGTCGTACACGCATGCACGCGTGTCCCGTGTGCGACACATGGCACGACACGACTCGTGCTCGTGCCCACATGTTCGCCCCACATAGGTCTACAATCGTGTCACCCTGCACCGCGTCCCCGTGTCCCCGTGTCCAAATTAAATATGCATGTCAGAGGGGGATTTGCTCGCGTGTACAGTGCACGCGCGCGGCCAGTGCGGCCAGTACGGAGAGGAACCGCAAGCTTCCATCTTTTGGGAGGATGATGGCAGATGATGCCCTAAGGCCCTCACCAAAAATGGCATGTCCACGTGTCCTGTGTCGGGAGTTATTGATCCCGTGATGCAGGACACAATGTACACCGCGCGGACAGCGTGTTCGTGTCCCCGTGTGGACACGACACGAAACTAAAATCAGGAAAAAAATAACAAAAATCCCTAAGCAAACCCTAGATCTAGGATTATATTCAAACACAATTACAAAAATAGAAACGAAATGGTTCAGGCATTTCGTCGAACACCTAGCCTATAGGTTTGATACGTGTCCGATACGGACACGAAACCTAATGCAAATGACACAAAATTTCTACAGTAGCTAGGGGACACCTATACCTAAGCTATCATGCACTAAAATTAGGAATAAAAAACAATTTGAGGGTTTTTACCTATGAGTGTCAATCCTCCAAGAAGCCCCAAATGAAAGGTCTCCAAATACCAACTCCCAAGCTCCAAATGACACTAAAACTGAGATAAACCTCCAAAAATAATAAACATACAGAAATTAGGTCCAAATGCAAAAGACTAGGGTTAAAAAGGAGTTAAAATGAATTTATTGGGATTTTTGGAAGGGGAGAAAATACCTTTTCTTCAAATTCTAGGTCAAGCTCTAAAAGAGGCAAGAACACCTCAACATGACATTAAATAGGGGGGGTTCTCTAATGGCTGGCCATGGGTTGCATAATTAGGGTTAGGGTTTCCTAAATTGGCCCATGGGCTTAAGTCATGATCATTTAAGTCATGAAGTCATAAGTCATTTCATTAAGCCATAAGTCATGACTTGATTTCACTAAACTTAATCCTCTCATTCTAAAACTAATCTCTAATAACTAAAATGGGTTAACTCAAGTTAGACTAGGGTTACCATAGCTATGGTTAGGTTCTAGGCTAGTCTACAAGTCTCTATAAGTCAAAGTCACAGATATCAATCACCAATTCAATAATTAATTAAATAATTTAAATAAGTCAAAATGACCAAATTATCCCTAGGCTAAAAATGATAATTAAATATCCCTAATCACATAGTTAGGCTCTAGGTCAGACAGTCTCTCGGGTTTCACTAGCAGCACATCAAAATCACAAGTCATGACTTAAAACAGTTTTTAAATAGTTTAAAAAATGATTAAAAATCAGCAAAAATCATAATATGAAATAAATATTAATAAATAATAATTATAATTACAAAATTTCAAAATTACCCTCATCTGGAAAACTAGGTGTTACACGGTCCAAACCCCTGCAGCCAAGTCTCCTGAGTACAGGATGTGGTCATCCATTTCAGACCGTCTCTCCTTGCGGTAATAACACGCTGAAGCTAAGCTAAAGCCGATGGTGTTGAGCGCTAAAGCCGATGGTGTTGAGCACGCCATCCGTGGGATGTTTCTTGCGAAACGCTCTCCACAATAAGAAGGACCATTTTTTGGGAATGCAGAACTGCCAGAAGGCCTCAATGACGGGTGAAGGTGTGCCGATACCGCGAGCAATCCTTCTGGCCGACGCAGTCGAGAAGATCCCATTATCCGAGATAGACCACTGCAAAGAATCTGGCTCAGACCTGATTTGAATCCCCGCGTTGAGAAGTCTGGCAACAGCCTCATTTCCAATCTAGTCTCGGGCCCTTTCCTAATTCCAATCTCCCGAGCAATCCTACAGGTCACGGATAGTACTGTTGTTTGGGGCGGCCGGCAACTGGGGGAGGAGATCATCTCCAGACCAGCATTCGAAGAAGAGAGAAGATTCGCCCGTTCCCAACTCGAGACAGATCAAGGGTTCCGCGAGGCTTCTACCATGTAGAATGTGCCGCCAAGATGCAGAAGACCTGCAGTTGAACCCCGCAGCAGCCAGTGGATATACTTGAAATATATGGCATGTATGAACCGCATCCAGAGACTGTGACTCACGCGTAGTTTCCACCACAGCTTCATCGAACAAGCATCCACGACGTGCGACAGCCTGCAAGATCCGAGACCACCCTCGACTGTAGGTCTGGCCATGGTGTCCCAACTTGCACAATGATGCTTGTCCTTACCGTCATTGTGACCCCAGAAGAAGTCGGCGAAAGGGTTTTCAATGGACGTGAGCACCTTCTTTGGGGGAGAGCAAGCTGCTAAGGTGTATATGGGGATAGAGAGAGCACGTGATGAATAAGAATCATCTTTCCTTCTGGGGACAGAGTAACGTTGTGCCACCCCTCAATTTTCTTCCTGATTTTACTAACCAGTCCTATATATATGAGGAGGGATCCACATCTCCTTACTTTTGCATCTCCCATGCATCCCCTCTTTCACATCCATTGGATCTTGCTCTAGTTATCTCATCTTAACCGCTGATTTTTCAACGGTTAAGATTAGATGACTTAGACAAAGATCCAACGGATGTTAACATGGGGATACAAAAGTAAGGAAATGCGGATCCCTTATATATATATATATATATATATATATATATATATATATATATATATATATATATATATATATAATTCTGCTAAGAAACTAATTAAAATATATTTAATATTTAAATTATTTAAATAAAATACATTATATTATTTAAATATATATCCAAAGTTCTACAAAGAATATATTTTAATCAAAATATATTTAATATTTAAACTATATTTAACCTAAGTACATAATATTATCTAAACAGAAATTTTCATATAGGGCAAATAATTTTATCTAAATTCTAAAAAAAATGAAGAAGTTTGGGGTATTTGTAAAACGAGTAAAGGAACGTCAACTAAGATGACATGTTGAGAGAGTTGGAAAGAGAGAGAGAGAGAGAGAGAGGGAGCCAACTGAGTTGGCGCCCCCCTCCCACGCGCCAACTCAGTTGGCGCCCTCTCCCGTCCTCTCTCTTGTTAGATAATTTGTTATTATCTATTCACAATATTTATTTGATTTAAAATTAATTAATTAAATAAATAACTATATATAGATAGATAGATATTACCAACAAATTCAAATAAATAAATAACTATATATATGGATAATAGCAACAAATTCAAATAAATAATGTTCATAAAAAAAATATTTGGTACTATATTTTAGATGATAACAATTATGGTATTATCTATTTGTTGATTTTTTTGTTACCATTATATTAATAGATAAAAAAAAACAAATATATTTGGTATTATATTTTAGATGATAACAAATATTATATTTTTTGCGATATTGCTAATAGATGGTTTGTTATTATCTATTCAAATTTATTATTATCTATAAATTAAATTAAACGTGGGATATCAAATCAAAATTTATTATTATCTATAAATAAAATTAATTTGACTTAAATAATATAGATAATAACATAGATAATTTTAAGTATATTTTATTATTTAAAGAGAAATCAAATAAATAGATGGTATTATCCATATTTGTTACCGTCTAAATATAATGATAACAAAAAAAAATCAACAAATAGATAATACCATATTTGTTGTCATCTAAAATATAATACCAATATATTTTTAAGAACATTATTTATTTGAATTTATCGGTATATATATATATATATATATATATATATATATATATATATATATATATATATATATATATATATATGCAAATGACCTCTAGCCTAGTGGTTAAGAAAAAGATGCATGCGGCCCAAGTGGTCGGGAGTTCGAGCCTCAGTAGAGGCGAGTTCACCACAAGTACCCATTGCTTCAATATATATATATATATATATATATATATATATATATATATATATATATATATATATATATCCATTGCTTCAATATATATATACTAGTCATAACCCGAGCCCATAGGGCATGGTTCATTTAAGGTATTCCCCCTCAAAATCTTGGACCCCCAATTTTAAACGAACAATAATAATTATGAGGCCCCCATCAAAATATTAAATTCCAACCACTGCTGGATGTGGAGGTTTTCCCATAAAATTCCACTCTCAATAATGCTCATCCACAACCATTATGAGTGCAAACCCCACTCTTTGGATTCCCCATAAAACCCCACTCTCAATAATGCTCATTCCCTATAAAACTCCACTCTCAATAATGCTCATCCACAACCATTATGAGTGCAAACCCCACTCTTTGGATTCCCCATAAAATCCCATAACCGTTGATTCACCAAGATTAAATCCCAACCACTCTTTATCTTGGCACAGTCAGCCCTAAGATTCAAAAAACCTTTGTATTTTGTATAATATATATATATATATATATATATATATATATATATATATATATATATATATATATATATGGGAGCGGATCAAAAGTCCCCCTTAGAAAACCCCCTAAAAACCCCCCTCACTCTAATTCGTAATATTAATGTTAATATTAATGTTAATAATAATTTTAATGTTAATATTAATGTTAATATTAATGTTAATATTAATTTTAATGTTAATATTAATGTTAATATTAATGTTAAGTTTAATATTAATGTTAATGTTAATATTAATTTTAATGTTAAGTTTAATGTTAATTTTAGTATTTAATGTTAATATTAACATTAATCTTAACATTAAAATTAATATTAATATTAATATTAACATTAAATTACGGATTAGAGTTAGGGGATTTTCTAGGGGGGCTTTTGATCCGCTTCCTATATTTTGGAATAAGGATAAATTTTATTCCACGCAAATCACAGTGAAGGTATTATAATACACTATTCTCACATCTCTCCCCCCCAGTTAAAGGACAATTACAGATACATCGAATTCTATATTATGTAGAATTCATACTGGCAGAGTAGCCAGTCCCTCAAAGATACGTCGTTGCGTTTCCTCCAGACATGCCAAACTGATGCTGCAAGTCGCACTCTAGCCATCTTGGCCCAACTCGGGTCCATGCCTCGTCGGTCTCTGATCCAGCTGAGGATCCCTCAGATATCTCTGGCATTGCCAACGTCATCCATCGAACGTATGCACTGCTCCTCCCAGATGTGCCAAGTCCACGGATACTCAAAGAATAGGTGGTCCATAGATTCCGCGTCCCCCGTACAGAGAACACACTTCAGGTCTGGAATCTGCATCCCAAACCTAATCAGTCTGTCCCGCGTCATCAACCTGCCTAGGAGGAGTCTGTATAAACAAAGCTGTATTTTGCGGGCAATTCTCTTCGCCCAGATAAAGTCATACTCCTCAATCTTGTCATGCGGAGTTCGAACCTAATTATAGCAGCTTTGAAAACTGAAAATCCCTGACCCGCCGACCGAACCAGGATCAACCCAACTCCAGGAGTCCGCAGTCTGGCTAGTGTCGATAGTTATCCGACGGATCGCCTCTCCAAACTGAGACGTGAATGGATACTCCTCAGTCCTCCAACTCCCGTCCCTGATAATCCGGCTACATTTCACCTCTCTGCTCGCTTCTCTATCCATCTGTGCACCCAAGATCTCCAGAAGGGAGCTATTTCCCATCCACGGGTCCAGCCAGAGATCAGTATTCGACCCATCTTTCATAATCCTGCATATAGCGGACTTTAAAACCAGTCTGTACCTAAGGATAGCCTCAAATGAGACCGAGAAATTATTATCAATCATGCAAGTCCAGAAATTCATCCGCCACACATATCTACTAGCCAGCCACTCTGCCTAGAGGGAGCCTCCCTTGACTAACCGCCACGCCATCCGCACCCCAAAAGCCTTCCTAACTGCCCGAAGTGGTCGCAACCCCACTCTTCCTTCCTCCCGGGTCCGACAGAGTTAATCCCACGCAATCGCATGTATACCTCCTCTCCAGATGAAGTTAGCACAAATGGACTCCACCTTCCTTATGGTAGCTATCGGAATCTGAATCGACTACAACCAGAATATAGCAATGCCAGAGATAACAGACCTCACAAGCTCAATACGGCCACCAAAGGACAGTCCAGCAGCCTGCCAGCCTTCCACCCTCCTTTGGACAAAATCCACCAGGCTGAGACAATCCTGATCCCTGGCATAATTGACCGTCAACGGAACCCCCAGATACTTCACCGAAAGCTCTCCTTTCTCCACTCCCAGGACAAGGGCCCGTTCCTCCTTGAGGGTGCACTGAGAGCTGAAATAGATCCTGCTTCTCCCTATTAAGCTGCAGACCGGACAACCGCCCAAACTCCTCCATAATATCGGAAAGCGCCCTCATCCCCTCATAGATGGATGCATGAATACCAAGAGGTCGTCAGCATATATCAAGTGAGACACCACCGCTTGACCTGCCTGAAAAGAGGAACAATCTTCCTACTATGCACATCTAGATCCATCAAACAAGTGAAGTACTCCATCACCAGAGTGAACATGTACGGAGAGAGAGGATCCCCCTGCCGCAGTCCCCTGTTACTCGAGAAGCATCCATATGGCGTACCCTGAATGAGGACCGAGAATGTGGGGGAGCATATGCACTCCCTCACCCTTGCCACCTATCTCTCATCAAACCCCATAGCAAGCATAAGGTGGCAGAGGAAGTCTCGGTTGACCGTGTCATAGGCTTTCCGTAAATCCAGCTTCACACAAGCCTTCATCCCCCCCGGCTTGTTGAAATCTCTCACCATCTCATGTACAAGAAGACTGTGCTCAGCAATCGAGCCCCCCTTGATGAAAGCCGCTTGATTCCGAGATACCAATCCCTGCATAATCCCCTCTATACGACGACACATGAGGTACATAATTATCTTATAAAGATAATTACAACACGCAATAGGCCTGAAGTCGGCGAGGGAGATTGCACATTCCTTCTTCGGAACCAAGGTCAAGAATGTGTGGTTCAGCTCCTTCAACAACTTTTCTTCCAAAAAAAAATCCTGTACCGCCTCCAAAACTGAGAACTTTAGCACACCCCAATGACGTCTAAAGTGTAGTGCCCCGTCCCTACATCGTGCCCCATACTCTGTCTACGGGGTGCGTAAGAAAGGAACACTGTCGCTATCGATTCAGTCGGGACCGATAGGTCGGGATCGACCGAGTCGATCGAACGGGAACGGTTGAATTAAGATCCATTCCTCGTTATGGAATGTCTTCTTCGAAAACAAGTCACATATTCAGCGGGTTGCGCCTCGAGGATTGACTCTGCGGCTGAGTCGGGAGAGACCTCCCGTTGCTCTGCTTTTCATGCCGCTTGCGTTGGTTTTGGCTTTGTTTTCTGAATGCGTTTTCGTGAATATTTTCGACGGTTTTCATGGCTTGCATTTCGAACTCGCATTTCCTATCGAACTCCTTGAATAATGCAGTGTTCTAATCGGTTGCTTGTGCGATTTCAGGTAATCGCGTAGGCGACGTCTAGCACGGCCAACATGTTCTCTCGTCGAAGTAAACTCAAGGTGAGCGGCTGACCCTTCTCTTTTCGACCCTTCTTAAATAAATCGATAGTGTTGTTACGGATGAAAGAATGAAAGCAAGGGCACGAACACGGTAAAATGATCAAGTTTCAAAGAGAAAGTAGGCTAGGCTTTAATAACTAAATGTTGTCTTAACTCGGTCATTGGACAACTTATCGACAAGGAGAGAGTTTCCTCGAGCGACTATCCGGGGCCACGGGACCGACTCGGCCTAGGAGGAAACATGGTATAGTTGTGTTGGATGATAGCACGGGTTAAGCGGAGACTTGCAACGGGGCTCGCTACTTGCGCTGCAAGGGCCCCGGCTAACAAAGCTATAGTCCAGGATGGCTTGTGATGTCAGTGACCAAACACACGTAATATTGCACTTGGAAATGTAAATGATAACAATTGACAGGGAAGAACATGGTAAGTTTCAAAAAGGTGCGACACGGTCCGCTGGGGGTAAGTTCCGACGTAAATTACATTATGCTTGTCATTTCTCACTTGAAATTCATTATGATTGTTAGAAACATTCATGAACTAAGTCATATAAACTCATTCAACCAAATGAGAGCTTGGAACTTAACTTGTCACGCACCAGTACAAAGTGTAATGTATTGATCCTCGCTCTCCATGCAGGTACCCCGAACCACGAAGGGCGTGCCACCTAAAATCTCAAGGCGGCGTGGACACTTTTGAAGCCTCGTCCGTGTAAAGGCTTGTTCCTGAATTCCTTTTGAAGACTCCGCATTCAGTACAAAAGAAGACCAATGGCGGCTCGGCTTCCCTCGATTGCAGGTAGAAATGTGTAATGGTTTTTGCTTGTAAAAAGGGATGTAATGTATGGAACGACTATCTCATCGACGTTCGTTTTGTAAGTCGAGTCATGTTGTAGCCCGCGCGACAATGAATGTAATAAAGTCAATGTAAATGAAATTTTATTATCAATGAAAAAGTCTACTTCTATTTCAAATGTGTCAATCAATTTCTCTGCGTACTCTAACTTGTTGTTGTGTTTCGGATAGCCTTATGAATGTGCCTTGTGCGATCGCAAATTAGGTTTGTATGGCATCACGCCCGGGGGACGACTATCGATTCTACGGAATCGGGGCGTGACATAATGGTATCAGAGCACGGCTTTACATCCTTTGACCTCGCAGCGATGAGATAAGTTGTTCCATACAATGAGTCCGTAATATTTTGTGACTGATGCGTTTGCCTTCGTATCGCAGAAGTGACAGAGCCCACGGCCGAGCAAGAACAGAGCGCTTCAAGCGGCTCTAGTAGTTCACATCGTCCGTGGGCCGGACCTTCTAACGATACCATCGAAAGGATGTTGCGCATGATGGAGGCGCAACAAAACCAGTCCGAGAACCGGCATCAACAGGTAGAGGAACGACAGGCCCAGTTCGAAGCTCGTTTTGACGCAAATGCCAAACTTTAACAAAACCAGTTAGATATCCTGCAGCAGATCGTCCAGACATTGGCGGCCAACGGAAATTCTACGACTGCGCCTACTGTCACCGTATCGACGATCCAACCCATTGAAGCCGACACGGAGGATCCCGAGCGTCAACCAACGGCACCGAAAAAGTACAACTTTGAAGTGTCCGAATTCAAGAAGGCGTGCCGCACTTCCTTCAGCGGTACCGAGGGTCCTTCCATGGCAATCGACTGGTTGGAAGAGCTGGAAGATCATTTCGAGCTTCTCGGCATTGAAGAATCGAAGCAAGTCGCCTGCGCATAACTTCAACTACGGTTGAACGTGCACGACTGGTGGGTCGTACGCAAGCGAGCGATCCGACCGGACAACACCACCGCGCCGATCTCTTGGGCCACGTTCCACAAAGCTTTTGAAGTCCAGTACCTTCCATCAGTCGTTCGTCAAGCGAAAGAGAATGAATTCATGCAGTTGAAGCAAGGGAGCCGGACAGTGGAACAATATGCCGCAGAATTCAACAAGTTGTCTAAGTTTGCTGGTCAGTTTCTGCCTACTGAAGAGTGCCGTGTGCGACGGTTCGAAGTGGGTCTGCGACACTCTATAGGTGCGCATGTCGGGGTCCCGGAGTACAAGACCGTGGGCGAGGCTCTAAATCACGCACTCCGCCTTGAGAACCTGCATCCTTCCGGTGCTGACGACGTTGTGCGCCACTACAATCACAAACGTCCTGGCTATATGGGAGGCAACAATCACACTTCAAAGCGTCCGAACCACGGCGGTTACCAGGGACGAACCCCACCATTTCCTTGTGCCAAATGTCAAAACTTCGGTCACCATGCCAACGATTGTCATGTCCTCGAAGGAGGATGCTTCAACTGCGGAGCAAGGAACCACCAAGCACGTGATTGCCCCCGGAAATGGAATCGCAACATCCCGCCACCACAACACCGTCAAAAGAATCGAGGACAGGCACCTCGACCTCCTCCGCCCACTCAACCCGTACCGCAAAATGGCCGAGACCGTCGCTCCAACACTCAGGGCCGCGTCTACGCCATGACTCGAGACGAAGTGCTGGCATCAGATACAGTAGTGTCAGGTATACTAAAAATTCAATAATGTGCCTGCCCGTGTGTTATTTGATTCAGGCGCTTCGTATAGTTTTATATCGGCGGACTTTGCCGCCGAGCACAAATTTCCTGTAATATCACTAGATCTCGACCTTAGCGTAAGCACGCCTTCGGGCACACCAATTCTCACAAACTTAGCTTGCGCCGGCGGAATTATCTGTATCGGCGGTCAAAAGATCGGTCTGGATGTGATAGTTCTAGACATAAAGGACTTTGACATCATTCTGGGAATGGATTGGCTCGGGCCGTGCAACGCAACCATAGACTGTGCTGAAAAGAAGGTCACATTCCGCATGCCTGGAGTGCCTGAATTCTGCTACTCGTGTGGTGAGGCGTCGCCGACCTGCATGGTGATCTCCGCAATATCTGCTCGACGGATGCTGCATTTCGGGTACGAAGGCTATCTAGCTTCCGTTCGAGACATGCGACAGGATGGTGCAAACGCTGGTCAGATCGACGTTGTAGCAGAATTCCTAGACGTGTTCCCGGACGAGCTACCCGGCATGCCGCCCGATCGAGAAATAGAGTTCACCATCGATACATTCCACGACACCCGGCCGATCTCGAAGGCTCCGTACAGAATGGCCCCTGCAGAATTGAAGGAATTGAAGGCACAACTTCAGGAATTACTTGATAGAGGGTTTATCCGTCCGAGTGTCTCGCCGTGGGGTGCGCCCGTGCTGTTCGTGAAGAAGAAGGATGGATCGATGCGACTCTGCATCGACTATCGGGAATTGAATAAAACCACCGTCCGAAACAAATACCCCATGTCCCGTATCGATGACTTGTTCGACCAGCTCCAAGGTACAACGGTGTTTTCGAAGATTGATCTACGATCGGATTATCACCAACTCAAAGTCAAGCCAGATGACGTACCGAAGTCTGCCTTTCGCACTCGTTATGGCCACTACGAGTTCTTGGTCATGCCGTTCGGTCTGACAAAAGCTCCTGCCATCTTCATGGATCTAATGAATCGGGTGTTTCGTCCGTTCGTTGACAAATTCGTAGTAGTCTTCATCGACGACATCCTCGTCTACTCGAAGGATCGAGCGCAACATGCAGAGCATCTGCGGACGGTACTCCAAACCCTTCGAGAGAATCAGCTGTACGCAAAGATGAGCAAGTACGAGTTCTGGCTGAACAGCGTCTCATTCCTTGGGCACATCATCTCCGCCGCGGGCATCGCAGTCGATCCGAAGAAAGTCGAGGCAGTTGCTGATTGGAAACGGCCCGCATCAGTTAGCGAAATTTGAAGCTTCTTAGGCTTGGCGGGATACTACCAACGCTTCGTGAAGGACTTCACGAAGATTGCATCGCCGTTGACTCGTCTCACCCAGAAAGGAGTCGCATTCAAGTGGTCAGACGACTGTGAAGCTTCCTTCCAGGAGCTCAAACAACGGCTCGTTTCGGCCACGATACTTGCTCTTCCTGAAGGGACGGAGGGTTTTCAAATCTTCAGCGATGCTTCTGGCCAGGGCTTGGGGTGTGTGCTCATGCAGCGGGATAAGGTGATATCTTTTGCTTCCCGGCAGTTGAAGCCGCACGAGAAGAACTACCCCACGCACGACCTAGAATTAGCGGCGATTGTGTTTGCGTTAAAGCTGTGGCGTCACTATCTCTATGGCATGGCGTGCAGGATTTATACGGACCATAAAAGCCTCAAGTATCTCTTCACCCAGAAAGAACTGAATTTGCGGCAGAGGCGATGGCTCGAACTAATCAAAGACTATGACTTATCAATCGACTACACGCCGGGCAAGGGAAATGTGGTAGCGGATGCGCTGAGTCGGAAGTACTTAGCTTCGTTATGCATCAACGATCGACTGCTGCGTGACTTGGAAGGAATGGGCATTGAACTCCGAGTTCGTTTCAGAGACGTGAAACTAGCGCAACTGCGGGTGGAACCGAGCCTACTGGAGAGGATCAAGTCTGCACAGAAGGACGACCCATACCTGGAGAAGATACGGAAGCTGATATCGATAGGGAAAGCGTTCGACTTTGCAGAGGACGAGTCGAGAGTGTTGCGCGTGAAGGGACGGCTATGCGTATCGGACGACGCAGAACTTAGAAAGAAGATAATGTCAGAGACACATTATGCAAAATATTCCTTGCATCCTGGCAGCACCAAGATGTATAAGGACCTCCGTGTTGTCTTTTGGTGGCACGGCATGAAGAGGGACGTAGCGCTCTTTGTATCAAAATGTACGGCCTGTCAGCAAGTCAAAGCCGAGCACTAGCGACCGGGCGGGGAGATGCAGAACCTCGCCAATCCAGAGTGGAAGTGGGATTACATCACTATGGACTTCGTTGTTGGCTTGCCGAGGACGCCACGGGAAAACGACGCCACCTGGGTCATCGTCGATCGACTAACCAAGTCAGCGCACTTTATCGCCATCAAAGTTACTTGGAGCGTCGACCGCCTTGCTCAGATATACCTTGATGAAATAGTATGGCTGCACGAGGTCCCAGTTTCTATCGTCTCTGATCGGGATGGACGGTTCGTAGCGCGCTTCTGGAGTAGTCTTCATTCAGCACTGGGGACCAAGTTGAAGTTCAGTTCAGCTTATCATCCTCAGACAGACGGCCAAACAGAGCGGATGAACCAAATTCTCGAAAACATGCTACGACCATGTGCGATCGACTTGAAGTCAAGTTGGGACGTCCATCTACCGCTGGCCGAGTTTACATACAATAACAGCTATCAGTCCAGCATCCAAATGGCGCCGTATGAAGCTTTGTACGGCCGGAAGTGTAGATCGCCCATTTGCTGGAATGAAGTCGGAGAATGGCAGATACTTGGTCCGGAGCTGGTGGAGCAAACCGTGCAGAAGGTCAAGCTAATATGAGAAAGACTGAAGATAGCACAAAGCCGGCAGAAAAGCTATGCCGACACGCACCGACGCCCCCTCGAGTTCTCGGAAGGCGACCATGTATTCCTGAAGGTGATGCCTATGCATGGAGTTTCCCGGTTCGGTGCGAAAGAAAAGTTGAGCCCAAGATTTGTTGGCCCGTTCGAAATATTGAAGCGAGTCGCCCCGGTAGCTTACCAAATCGCCTTGCCACCTGCATTGTCAGAGGTACATGACGTCTTCTACGTCTCGCAATTGCAGAAGTACGTGCACGATCCGGGGCATGTGGTAGATTTGGGTAAGCTGGACCTGAAGACGGACTTATCATATGTCGAAGAGCCGGTGCAAATCTTGGAGCGCAAGGATAAACTTCTCCGCAACCGTGCTATTCCTCTAGTCCGCGTCCTCTGGAGGAACCATTCGGTCGAAGAGTCGACGTGGAAGCTTGAGTCAGAAATGAAAGAAAAGTTTCCTTCATTGTTCTCGTAGAGGTAGGTTCTATTTTAAGTTTCGAGGACAAAACTTTTTCTTAGTTGGTTATGGTGTAGTGCCCCGTCCCTACATCGTGCCCCGTACTCTGTCCACGGGGTGCGCGAGAAAGGAACACTGTCGCTATCGATTCGGTCGGGACCGATAGGTCGAGATCGACCGAGTCGATCGACCGGGAACGGATGAATTAAGATCCATTCCTCGTTATAGAATGTCTTCTTCGGAACCAAGTCCCATATTCGGCGGGTTGCGCCTCGAAGATTGACTCTGCGGCTGAGTCGGGAGAAACCTCCCGTTGCTCTGCTTTTCATGCCGCTTGCATTGGTTTTGGCTTTATTTTCTGAATGCATTTTCGTAAATGTTTTCGATGGTTTTTATGGCTTGCATTTCGAACTCGCATTTCCTATCGAACTCCTTGAATAATACAGTGTTCTAATCGGTTGTTTGTGCGATTTTAGGTAATCGCGTAGGCGACGTCTAGCGCGGCCAACAAGTTCTCTCGCCGAAGTAAACTCAATGTGAGTGGCTGACCCTTCTCTTCTCGACCCTTCTTAAGTAAATCGATAGTGTTGTTACGGATGAAAGAATGAAAGCAAGGGCACGAACACGGTAAAATGATCAAGTTTCAAAGAGAAAGTAGGCTAGGCTTTAATAACTAAATGTTGTCTTAACTCGGTCATTGGACAACTTGTCGACAAGGAGAGAGTTTTCTCGAGCGACTACCCGGGGCCCCGGGACCGACTTGGCCTAGGAGGAAACACGGTATAGCTGTACTGGATGATAGCACGGGTTAAGCGAAGACTTGCAGCGGGGCTCGCTACTTGCGCTGCAAGGGCCCCGGCTAACAAAGCTATAGTCCAGGATGGCTTGTGATGTCAGTGACCAAACACACGTAATATTGCACTTGGAAATGTAAATGATAACAATTGACAGGGAAGAACATGGTAAGTTTCAAAAGGGCGCGACACGGTCCGCTAGGGGTAAGTTCCGACGTAAATTACATTATGCTTGTCATTTCTCGCTTGAAATTCATTAGGATGGTTAGAAACATTCATGAACTAAGTCATATAAACTCATTCAACCAAATGAGAGCTTGGAACTTAACTTGCCACGCACCAGTACAAAGTGTAATGTACTGATCCTCGCTCTCCACGCAGGTACTCCGAACCATGAAGGGCGTGCCACCTAAAATCTCAAGGCGGCATGGACACTTTTGAAGCCTCGTCCGTGTAAAGGCTTGTTCCTGAATTCCTTTTGAAGACTCCGCATTCAGTACAAAAGAAGACCAATGGCGGCTCGGCTTCCCTCGATTGCAGGTGAAAATGTGTAATGGTTTTTGCTTGTAAAAAGGGATGTAATGTATGGAACGACTATCTCATCGGCGTTCGTTTTGTAAGTCGAGTCATGTTGTAGCCCGCGCGACAATGAATGTAATGAAGTCAATGTAAATGAAATTTTATTATCAATAAAAAAGTTTACTTCTATTTCAAATGTGTCAATCAATTTCTCTGCGTACTCTAACTTGATGTTGTGTTTCCGATAGCCTTATGAATGTGTCTTGTGCGATCGCAAATTAGGTTCGCACGGCATCACGCCCGTGGGACGACTATCGATTCTACGGAATCGGGACGTGACATAAAGAACCCACAAGAGAAGCCGTCAGGCCCCGGAGCCTTATTAGGATCTGCCTTCATCACAATATCCTCTACCTCCTCCAATCTCACAGGGCCAACAACAAACTGTTCCCATGGTGCGTCACCAGCCTCTTCGTGACAAGGCCTGGGAACGTGATGGGATAATCAGTTTGCTGATATAAGTCAGAATAGAACCTAACTGCCTCCTCCTGAATCTCCACTGGGTCGCCCACAAGTCTGCCCTCGCCATTAAGCAACCTGGGAATGCTGTTCCGGTGCTGTCTGTCGCGGATCACATCATAGAAGAATTTGGTGCACCGATCCCCATCCTTGAGCCAAGAACACTTGGCCCTCTGGGCTGCACTAATCTCCTGCTGAAGCCTCAAGATGTTGACCTCCGCAACCAGTTCCCGCTCCCTAGCTGCCAACTCCCCGGATCCGCTTCCTATATATATATATATATATATATATATATATATATATATATATATATATATATATATATATATATATATATAATTAATATTAAATTAAATAAATATTGTGAATAGATAATAACAAATTATGTAACAAGAGAGGGAGGAGAGAGGACGGGAGAGGACACCAACTGAGTTGGCGCGTGGGAGGGGGACGCCAACTCAGTTGGCTCCCCCTCTCTCTCTCTCTCTTTCCAACTCTCTCAGCACGTCATCTTAGTTGACGTTCCTTTACTCGTTTTACAAATACCCAACATCTTCCTTTTTTTTAGAATTTAGATAAAAAAAATTTACCCTATATGAAAATTTCTGTTATCTAAACGTATATCCAAAGTTCTAATTTAATTTTTTAAATATTTTTTTAATGCACGTGCGCACATGTACGTTACTAGGTAAAAACATAAATATATCTTTAACAAATTATAATTTAAACTATTTTTAACAATACTATAAAAAAAGAAAATTATGATGCACGTACATGTGACTAGTTTTTATGTGAAACAGAGAGGCAAAAAATGTAGTTTAATTAGTATTCTTTGTCAATTTCATTTTTTTAAGTGTCCAATTGATCGTCCATCATCTGATAGCTTCCTTCTATATAGGTTCACGTGAGATAAAACAAACATAAACATCTGTCTGGGGTTCAAGAATAATAATAAATTGAAAAATATAAATGAAAATGATAGAACTAATATAAAAAAAAATTGGTTAGTTCATTATTTGGATATTTACATCTACTAGTTATGTGCACATGCATTGCAGCTGCATAAAAAAGTTCTTGGAATTTTTTTAATATGAATTTTACTACCATCCCTAGAAATTGAACTCAGGTAACAAAAAAAAAAGCCTCCCACCTTAATAACTTAAGCTAAAATTAGTTAATTACAAGTAAATTATATTAGATAGTTGAATAATTAATGAAGTATTTACAAATAATTTAGACGTCTAAATTTTGAACCATTTTTAAGCCAACTTATCTTAATAGAGATAAGATGAGAAATATGTGGTAATCCCAACGGCTAGAATTACTTTTCATTGCTTATCTAAAATCAAAACCGTCCTCCAAAAATTGTATTGTTAACTATCAAACTATAATTTCTCTCTCCTTTCTAGAGTAAAGAACCTACATCTTTTAGTGCAGGACCATTTTGAGTATGTTCAAATTGTGCGATTGGACATGGCCCTAAAAATTGGATGGCTCTAAATTTTTTTAACCATCATATATATTACTAAAGTGAAATCACCATTTTTTGATTTAGGCTTTCATATTTTTTAAAAACTACAGCATAGCTTTCAGAATATCAGAAAAAGGTCCTTTTAAGAGCGGTTAAAAAAAGGCCATTTTTAGTAGTTGTTAGTGAACTTTAGAATGTTAGAAACAATGTTGTTTTAGTGAACCCATTTTTATTTCCTTTTTTCGTTTTTGGTTATTTGATTTTGTTGTATTCTTTGTCACTTTAATATTTTAATGGAATTCCAATATGTATCTTAATAATAATAATAATAATAATATTAATAATAATAATATTATTATTATTATTATTATTATTATTAAATACCAAGAACAATGAAAAAATGTTTTTTTTATTTTTTTGGCTAAATTACAACTTGATACTCTCAACTATTCGTGTTTTTCAACTTGATACCCTCAACTTTGATAGGTACTAACTTAATACCATCCCTCAACTAATATTTTCAATTTGGTACCCTCGTCATCCCAAATGTTAAGTTTTTCGTTAAATTTTTTTGGACGAAATTGTCCTTCCACCTTACCTCCCCACCCCTCTCTCGCTCCGGCGATTACCCCATCCAACCTATCCAGCGAACCCCCGCGACCCCCCTCCTTCCCCGGCGACCCCCCTCCCCCCTCCAGCATCGGCGACCCACCGCGACCCGCCCTCCAGCCCCGCCACCCTCCCCCGCTGCTATAACACCACCGTCGCATACTGCTGCGATGACCCCCCCGCGACCCCTTCCTTCCAGCCACGGGGACCCCATGCGACCCTCTGTCCAGTCCATGCGAGACTACCCTACCCTCCCCCGATCCTGCCACACCACCGTCGCGTGCCACCCCCGCGTGCTGCTGCTGCTGCTCGCGGCTGTGCAACCCCCTCCGGCTTCCAGCGCCGGAGATAGAGGGGGTGGGGGCTGCCAGGGATAGGGGGGTTTGGAAAGGGTATTTATGTTATTTGCTAGTTCGGATAACCCCGTTTGGAGAGAGGGTATCAAGTTGATGCCAATCAAAGTTGAGGGTATCAAGTTGAACATTTAGAATAGTTGAGAGTATCAAGTTGTAATTTAACCCTTTATTTTTGCTCACCGCATCCACATGTCACATTCCCCAAGCAACTATTCCAAAGGGATTTAAACCTCCACCCATCAGACCCAAGTGTTTATACTTCCAAGTCTTGACCACTTAGGCCGAGCCTCTTTAGTTGTATGTATAACTTGCTGTTTATACCTACGATCTCCAGCTTGATTCAGAAAGAGAGAACTTCTCTAGCTTGGACTCTGAAGAGAACCGACATGTAAAACCACCGCCTATTTATAATAGAAGTGGGTGGTCACGATCCATTCTATGACTGCACGAACATTGCTCGACTTCAATCACCGACTAAACCAAATAAAACACCAAATATAAGTGGTGAATGACACAACTGTCCCCTATATGTAGGCTTATTGTCCATTATTTCAATAGTCTTAGCTGTTACATACATAGACACTAGCGGTCGGGGCATATAAATAAATAAATAACTATATATATATATATATATATATATGAGGATTATATATATATATATATATATAATCCTCATATATATATATATATATATATATATATATATATATATATATATATATTACTATGTGTCACATAATCCTCATATATAAAAATATATATATATATATATTACTATTATATATATGAGGATTATGTGACACATAGTAATATATATATATATATATATATATATATATATATATATATATATATATATATATATATATATATATATTACTATGTGTCACATAATCCTCATATATATATATATATATATATATATATATATATATATATATATATATATATATAGGGTCCGGATCGGGAGCCCCGTTTTCGGAGCCCCGCCGAAGCCCCGCGATCCTTGGCCGTTGGATCGCGCGGCATCGCGTGGGCCCCTCGCGGGCCCCGCTCCATCCGATGGTGCAGGGGGGGCGGGACTTCGGCGGGGCTCCGCGGGCGGGGCTCTTGATCCGGATCCATATATATATATATATATATATATATATATATGAGGATTATGTGACACATAGTATTTGACATCTAAAAAAATACCAAATCTCAGCCACATATTATTTAAAATAAATGGTTCAGATTTGATAGAGTAATTTGTGTTAATTAGCATGCATGACAAATTGAATATTCAACTAATTAATACAACCTACTATTAATTAGCATGCATGTCAAATTTGATTTCTATGGATGTAAATTTGGTATGTATTCAAATATGAACCATTCATATTAAATAATGTGTGACTGAGATTGCATATTTTTTAGATGTGTTAAATTTTGTGTCACCTGATCCCACCATATGGGACATCATGTTACGGACTTAGTGTTTTAAGCTACACTTTGTTCCATGCGACGCACAAGCATCCTACTCGAAGATCCATGTCAGGCTTCCTGAACCTCGCTTAGCTAGATCGCTAAGGCAATAGTGAGACAAATTTGAGCAAAAGAGAGAGATTGGAAGTATGAAAACTTCACTATACTAGAAAGAGATTACAACTTTAGGTGGTGAGGAGCAAATGAGCCTCCCACTTATTTATAGTCCCCATAGGGCTTACAAAAAACTTCTGGAAATAGAATATGCCAAGGATTATTCTAAATCTAGATAATTACAAAGAAGCTTCTAGTCCATCCAGAAAGATCCTGAGCCTTCGAGAAAGATCTTGGGCCTTTCAGAGAGTTCCATCATCTTCTAGAGAGTTATAGAAGCTTCCCGCATAACCCCGGTCCGTGAAAGGTTACTCATATTCGTCTCGTGGGCACAAACTTTTGGACGTGACATTCTCCCCTACATGTTTCATTGATGCCCTCGTCGATGGTGCACCAAGTCTCAGGATGACGTCGACTCTCGTAGGCATGGTCGCTACGCATCGTCCCTTCTTCGTGCGTCTCGTGCGACGCTTCCTAGACTTGCCCATCTTATCCTCAAGATCGTAAGTAAACTGGTTTGCCACACCAACTCTGGCCGTGGTTGTAGAAGTATGGAAAAGATGGAGTTTATGCGGATCATCACTCCATGCAGCCAAGAGAAATCAAGCCACAGAGGGAAGACTTTTGAAGATCCCCTGCGGCCAAGTGAAACTAAGTCGTAGAAGAGTGCTCCTGGAGACCCTATGCGACAAAGAAAACCAAGCCGCAGAAGCAAGGCTCTCAAAGACCCCCTGCGGCTAAGTGGATTCGAGCCGCAGAGGAAAGGCTCTCGAAGATCCCATGCGGCTAAGTGAAACCAAGCCGCAGAAGCGAGGCTCTCGAAGATCCTATGCGGCCAAATGAACCAACCCGCAGAAGTAAGGCTCTCGAAGATCCCATGCGGCCAAGCCGAGCCGAGCTGCAGAAGAAAGGTTCCTAAGGCCACTATGCGGCCAAGATGGTTCAGGCTCTACTTTGTGGGGGGGGACATGTGGCAATTTGACCAAGTCCCAACTACCCGGATTTACAACAAAGAAATCTCAACAATCCCACCAGCTGGCAGCCCAAGCTCGAGTCTTTTGTGTGTTGTTACAGACATGTGGCCACGTGACTCTCTATGCGGTCCGAAATCTGCTTTATGCAAGGATCACTATAAATAGTAGGGTATCACACCCATGATAAAGGTTGGAAATCAAAGGCTGACAAATTTCTTCAAGAGCAAAGACTGCGTCTGATAGTCCAAGGAGTAAGGCAGATTTGCTACACTTTTCCGAGCTCTATCGTCACCCTCCAGAATCAAAAATTAAACAATTGTACTTAGATTGTTTCCTAGGATTTCTTTCTAGGCTTTCTTTTGTACAAGCGAGTTTGCAATCAAGTTCAATTCATCTGTAATTTTTGTGCTTGATATTTAATGGCAAATACGATGGCGACTCTGCTGGAGACTTCCTTCTCCTTTGATGAGAAGTTGGTGACACAATCTGACGCGTCCAAGCTCGGCTCTACGTAGAAAATGCTTGTGGTTCGTTTTGACCAACAAGCATTCGAAAAAATGCTCTCTGAAGGGAGTGCCAGCCCGTCGCAGAAGCAAGCCAACTCGAAGAGAACCCGTAGGACGTCGAAGCGCAATACTGTTGCCCTCGCCAGGTTCTCGAAGAAGCTCCTTCTGCGGTCCATGACGGTGATCAAAGCTCTCCTGTGGATTTGCTTCCGACCGCAGAGAACCCCACTGTCCCTAAATCCAGCAAAGGAAATACTATGATGCTGAGCTTTTGGGGGCACAAAGAAAATCCATGCGGACAAAGAAGAGACCGTATAAGAAAAATGGGCAGTCTGTCTATGCGGCAGCCACCTCTGGCGACAGACAGATGGCCCATGCGGCAGCCAACCCTGGCCGCAGATAGGCTGCCCCATACGACCATGTCAGAAGCTTTATTTTCAACCATCTCTCATGCGGACCCGACCCCATGCGGCCTATTGAGAATGGGGAATGTCCCAATCTGGACTCTTCTTACTATGCGCCTTCGGGTGCTAAGTCGAAGAAGTATAGGGCAGTACGGGCCCAACAAGCCCAGTCAACTGTCCAAGCTGCTGACCGTCAGCGGACACCGTTAACTGTTATGCGGGCTCCTGATGGAAAGTTGTTCAGAACCACCCGCGTCCAGCCCTCCGGGGCAAACTGATAGGGTAGGTCTCAAAAGTCTTCCAATTATGAGCGAGAGCAAGTTCTTTTACTAGCCTCGGATCAGGAAGCAAATATGATATGTACGCACCCGTGCGCTCAGGATACCCGAGCCCACAGAACGGATGCAAAGGCAGATCAATCTGCTTTCGACTTGCGAGAAGTACTCATCCACAAATGCAAGAAGAAAAAGGCAATCTTGGCATGCGGTGAGCCCTCCCTAGGACATCATTATACCGAAGTTGTTATCAACTGCTGCTGCGACAAGTCGGCAGCACCTGAAGATCGGCAGTCCATTTTCCAACGACTGCACCAGCCAGCACCTGTCCGACAACAACTCAAGAAACGGGTACAAATTTTAGGAGACAAGGAATTTCCTTTTGCCTCCTGTAATTCAACTCAAAAGGTTCCTGCGGGCAAGGGAGAAAAGAAGACATGCTCCTCCAGCCCGGCAATCTCAGCCAGCACTGCAAGGAAACTCTCATTTGGAGGATTGCCGCCGACAACCACAGGGGGTGTCTACCTGGGCACCCGTTCCAGAAAGAAGCTTCCAACACTCGGGGGTGCATCCTCGACCTCCCTGGGGGTAGATGAAGCTGGGGGTAGCAGTCCCCTCAATGTATGCGACAACTCGGTGTTCCAAGAGGATACATAGGGGGTAGTGATCCCCTGGAATTATACAACAAACCTGGACGTCCCCGAGGGTGACCGCCTTCGCCAAGACGATGCAGCTTCCTACACAAGGGGTGGCACCCTTTCCAAATCTGAGGAGGAGGACATTTTGACGTTCCCCGATGATTTTTCTGTACGAGGGTACGACACAGAAAGCACATCCTCTACGGTCCCATATGTCTCTTTCCACCTACGGACAGTATTTATGGCGGGAGATGATCATGAAGGACCTACGGATCGACAACTTCTAGAAGTACTTGAAGCCATGCTCCTATCCTTGGTCAAGTCAGTAGACGGAATCAAAGCTGCCTTGCCGACTCAACCAGCAAGGACACCTGGACAAACAAGCTTGTGATCCGCAGTCAACGCGGACTCCAACACGACCGCTCCTCCTTCGGGTGACAATCCTCTAGGAGCATCCGCTCCTTCAACTGCAGACAAAGCCAGGGAGGCAAGGAGGGAAGTCCAGGAGCTTCGAGCAATGTTCAATGTCCGAGACTCCTCCTGGGACCTCAGAATACGACAGCCGTATCCCGTTGTCTGGAGAGATGTTCCTTTTCCGCCACAGTACAAACCGTTTTATATCGATTCGTATGATGGGAAGACCTCTGCCAGCCGGTACATGACTTATTTTGAGGTCACAACTGACCACTTGCCGCACAGTGATGCCATCCTCACACGATTATTTATCGGAGCATTAGAGGAAATCACGTTCGACTGGTACCGCAACCTTCCGGACAACTGTATCCATTCCTTTGACGGTTTTAAACACATGTTCCTGAAAAGATTCTACGAAGTGGGACAAGATATGATGATGTCGTCTCTCATGGATGTCGTTCAGGAAGAAAGGGAGCTAACGAGAAACTATATCGAACTGTTCCGCTAAACTGCGATGAGATTGCCCTAAGGCAATCCCGAAAGCTCCTTGATTGAGATCTGCCAGAAGAAGTTGCTCCCTGCAATCAGTCTCTGGATGGGCGAAGATTAGTTTAGGGATTGGACTGTAATGACCCGCTCTGTCCTAGCGGAACGCCGATTCAAACGGCAAGTGCAACGACTCAAAACGAGTCGTCGACCCGAAGAGTTGCTTCGACCCGATGAAGTATCGATGCGAATCGATGCAAGACTTATAATGGCTCGTCAAAGATGAATCCAGACTTAGACTATCAAAGGCGCGCTCAGAGTATCGCTCGGCCGATACGAACATCGCTAAGGTGGGTGGCTCCAATGAACCCGTCTGTGCTTAGCCTAGACACATAACAATACGGACACTATCACTGAAATCGCTAGGCGATAACACCGTGCATGCTAATAAAATGACCCAACGCACCTAGCTAAGGGATTAATCCCATCTTGTATGCTTGTATAGAATATGGAAAAGAAACATGGAAAATACGAGAACTCTCGCACCGCGCTCCACGCTCGTGCTAAGGTACAAGCTTACGTTCAAGTCCCTTATGCGTTCAACAATGAAACAATGAATGGTTTACAACAATAAAAGGGAAGACTATCAACATAGTCTCTCCGAGTAGAGTTTAGCAACATTGAAAGGCTACGGGACCGATGGGTCGCCAAGGCAACTCCCGCACGGGAAGTTGCATAATGTATGAATGAAAGAATAAATGAATAAGTGAATGAATGAATCAACGAACGAATGAATGAATATGTGAATGAATCAATGAACGAACGAACAAGTGAAAGAAGGAAAGAAAGGAAAGAATAAAAGAAAGGATAAGAAAGAAAGAAATGGTTAGTGACAGGTATGACGGGCATGTGGCAGCGGGGCTCGCTACCCGCGCTGCACGGACGCCAACCTGATCGATAACGCATTATGGCTAAGGGTTAGCCTACGGCTCAAAGACAGCCGTTAAGTTAAAATGACAATAAAATACGAAATAGTCGTGGACGGCTCGTGCACGAGCGAAAAGGGATTCTAAGGGCAACGAACGACGATTTCGTGGCCGGCCTAGGCAGAATCATGGCCTACGGGCGGACAGAATGTGCGGGCTTGGGCACATAACCAAACGTAGGGCCGATTATTCAATAGTCTATCAAGGTGTACCAGCCATCACGCTTGATAGATGAGAATGCCATAGGGGAAAATGTCTATAATGGCTAACTTGCCAGCGACCGGTGCATATAGATTTAAGTGGGCTTTGCTGGTGGCAATCCACGTGCAAGTCCTTGTATTGAAATCAAAGTGGTCTAAGTTAACTGAATAAAGTGCCCTCTGAACAGACATTGAATGTAACATACAAATGACCAAAAGTACTTCGCACAAATGAGTTAGAAAAATACGCCTACGACGCACTAGAAACTGAGGCAGGGACACGCCCTTGATATCAAATATTTCTAAGAATCTTGTTATGTTATTACACATGTATTGTTGACTAACTTGGTTTACTTTGGACAGGGAAGGCCGGACGGTAAGTATGGGTAAGTCATATATGTATTTTCATGCGACACTTGAAATGGGCAACACGAGATAGACTATGAAATATGCCATGAAATTGATCCTAAGGCAAGATTAGAAAGACAATGAATGATAGAGATGCACAAAAGTAAATATAACGTGTTTGGTAATGATAGCATTGTGGGCGAGCCAGCCTCCCCACCAGTGCATAACAATGTACTGATAACTCCACAGTCTACTTGCAGGATGCAGGTATCGTCGACGGGTGCGGAGCTTCCATCGAACGTGCTAAGGCGCAGAGCTATCTCTGGAGCCTTGGAGCGTTGCAAGGAGCTGAAGCACCCTATACAGGACATAATGTATCGGAACATCGCCATGAATCATTCCATCTTGTAAGCCACTTGGCACGTCTTTTATGTTTCAGAGAGAGAGAGCTTGAGCGATTTGTAATATCGGCCTAGCGCCGCTTGTAAACTTCTTAAATACCAATAAAGAGTTCGAATTCGCTTCCACTTGTGTTCATTTACTTTCTGTTGCAAATGGGGACACTCTGTGCGACTCTGTGGCCTAGCTCAAATCGGCCGTTTCTGGACATAGCCTTGCACGGGCGTAACCTAGGCCCGTGCGGCATCACGCCTTAGCGAGGACGATCGCTCCTGCGGGAGCGGGGCGTGACAGATTGGTATCAGAGCACGGCTTCACGTCCTTGGACTTCATTTCGATTCTTTCAGTTTTGAAAGCTCGGTTGGAAACAAAAGAAGTGTGCGCTCTCTCTCGTTGTGCCTTGGGATGTTCCATACAATAAGTCTAATATTTTCAAAAGCTCGTACAAGTACTCGGTTGAATGGGATCGATAGGCGAAGGCCTTTGTTCCGAACGATGTTAAACATGACTCGATAGAAAGCACATGCTAAGTTAGCAAGTCGCATGCATGCCCAAATAGTCCTACGTCGACATTAGCAAGTGAGCGTGCAAACTTGAATATAGCCCGCACGGGATGGTTATGCGGCACAACTTAGTCTGCGTGTCGCGCACCTCAACTTCTGGTGCAATCGAGTTGCGAGCGATATCAAGTACCGCTCGGTCGGGAACGGAGATACACTTAGAGTGTATATCGATAGGAACACTTCAAACTAACGCTTAGGCGTGCACGGAAGATTTATTGGATTTTGAGGATTAGTGTAAACGACTTAGTACGTCGAGGCGACGTGAGCGATTATGTTAGAGATTCGTCGAACGAATCTGAAGGATGTCTTAGCGCGTGATGCGAATGTGATTGAGGATTTATAGAATGACTTGAACCCGAGTGGTGTATGTGATAGCTTCGAAGAAGAATAAGAATAAGTGTCGACGACTAGTCGAGTGGCTCGAACCCTGAGTGGTGTATGGACGTCTTAGAAGTTATTCGAGCGAGACTAAAGGATATACGGATAGAACGAGTATGTTGGTGAAGCAATGCGATCGCACAAAGTCTTAGAACGTGTCACGCTTAGTTGGCCGTGACTTCAAAAGTCCCGAACGAGTTGTCGCTGGACAACTTGTCAATGGGCAACGCAAGTTAGAAAATGACTCAGAACGATAAATAAATATGAATGGTCTTGATCGAGGAAACTTAGAGGATCGCGCGTACGATTTCGGATTGATTCAAATGAAATATGACTTGAGTTTGAACAACGATCTTGAAACTAGCTTGAGGAAGAGCGACGGAACTTGATCTTGAATCGAGGAAATTGTGGAATATCCAACTCGGACAACAGCATCAACGCACGACTCGAAATCGGTTGCGAAGGAAGATCGTCAGGTTACGCATGGCGTCGATGGTATTGAGGCGTATCAAAGATCGATATGCGATAACTCGGAGATACTCTGACTCGGCGAATGACGATCATGCAAATGTCATTGTCCCGTTGGATGCTATACTCGGGATATTAAAACGTGTCGAGAAAAATATAGACGTGGCTCGAGGATTTTCTGGTTGAATGAATGACGGTCGGACTATCGAATAGAGATATCGACTTGGATGAAAATAAAATATTTGGATTACTTCGACGAAAACCCCAACGTCGACATTCTTGTCTTATGCGAGCGCAACTCCAGCCTCGCACAGGCGTCACGCCGATTAGGGCGATCACTCCGCGTGAGCGCTGGTATGGTGATTCATACAGCGGGGGTGATTGAACTAGCATGGCGTGGCAATTTGTGTGCTTCGACTTGTGGTTTGATGCGAAGGTGACTTGAGAATGATTCGGTGTGCTTGATGATTAAGTTTGAGGATTTAGTAGGTCCAATCCGCGTATCGAGAATGAATCAGTCTAGACGCAAGCAAGAGTTACGCCCCGATGAGAATGATTATTCCGCGGGAGCGTTGCATGGTGATTCATAAACCACCGTGGATAATCGGACTCGCGTGAGATTGGGACACAATATATTGTCAAAGCTAGATGACCTCGTGATCGAATACATGAATTGGTTAGAGTTGGTGATTTGAATGGATTCGAATACGCGCAACGAATGCATTGATGCGAATAGGTGATCGTGCTCGATGTTTAGAAATCTGAGTGACGCGAGCTTGGATAGAAACACCCGTACAAACGAATAAATGGTTTGACCATAGGATTTGGGGGCGAGCGTCGTGCAACGACCTTGCACGATGAGCCACGGACTTGACGTATAACTATGACCTTGTGAGCTGACCTAGCGGATAGGCGGACGACCCTATGCCGAGTGATTGAACCTGTGCGATGGCATTTACAGTATCGTCTGGATGGACGATAGACTTGGGCAACAAGACTTAGAGTAGGACGGGGAATTAGGAGTGTGCATGAACGACAACAAGATTGGCCCCAAACGAAGGGAATGATAGGGACGAATGATGCGCAAGTAAAAGTTAGGATAACGAATTGAATTGTTGATAGGAAGAAATACTTGACGATGGTGCAATACTTGGTTTTGAATCGGACGAAAATTACTTAGGCTTGGTCGACCCCGCTAAGAAGAAATCATACTGATTTCGTGGACAATAATGCTTGAGAAGCGAATCGAATCGTCTCGAGGACCGAGATAAACGATATGTGATACACATATGAGTTCGGTTTTAAATCGAAGTTAGCAAAACGATCGGCAAATCAAAACTATCACGAGTAGCTTGTCCGACTTCGCTAATCGCTAAGCTTGGTAGAAATATACGTGTTCGGGTGACGCCTTGGATACGTGCATGATCCAAACTCAGCGATATGATGAACTCGAATGCAGCTGCAAGTGGGAGTTGCGATGTGCATAAACAAAAGTGAGTTTGCCTCAGCCTACGACACTCACATTTGACGAATTACAATGCACCTCGTACGACCGTTTCAGTCCCATGATACGTCGAAAAAGCAACCAAGTCGAAGAACCACTTGAATTGAATAAGTGCCATCAACTCTAAAATGAATGAAAAGTTATCCAATAAAAATCGACCAAACGTATGCGACACGGAACTTGGAAAGGTACCGAGCATGGTTCGATGCCATCGAACGATAGAGCCGTTCGATAGAATTGTCTATAAAACACGATGACATGAGTTAAGGAATGGTAGGATGACCTGCACTCAGGAAGTCTCGAGGACGAGACTTGTTTTGAGTGGTGTATTATGTAATGACCCGCTCCGCCCTAGCGGAACGCCGATTCAAACGGCAAGTGCAACGACTCAAAACGAACCGTCGACCCGAAGAGTTTCTTCGACCCGATGAAGTATCGATGCGAATCGATGCAAGACTTATAATGGCTCGTCAAAGATGAATCCAAACTTAGACTATCAAAGGCGCGCTCGGAGTATCGCTCGGCCGATGCGAACATCGCTAAGGTGGGTGGCTCCGATGAACCCGTCTGTGCTTAGCCTAGACACATAACAATACGGACACTATCACTGAAATCGCTAGGCGATAACACCGCGCATGCTAATAAAATGACCCAACGCACCTAGCTAAGGGATTAATCCCATCTTGTATGCTTGTATAGAATATGGAAAAGAAACATGGAAAATACGAGAACTCTCGTACCGCGCTCCACGCTCGTGCTAAGGTACAAGCTTACGTTCAAGTCCCTTATGCGTTCAACAATGAAACAATGAATGGTTTACAACAATGAAACGGGAAGACTATCAACATAGTCGCTCCGAGTAGAGTTTAGCAACATTGAAAGGCTATGGGACTGATGGGTCGCCAAGGCGACTCCCGCACGGGAAGTTGCATAATGTATGAATGAAAGAATGAATGAATAAGTGAATGAATGAATCAACGAATGAATGAATGAATATGTGAATGAATCAATAAACGAACGAACAAGTGAAAGAAGGAAAGAAAGGAAAGAATAAAAGAAAGGATAAGAAAGAAAGAAATGGTTAGTGACAGGTATGACGGGCACGTGGCAGCGGGGCTCGCTACCCGCGCTGTACGGACGCTAACCTGGTCGATAACGCATTATGGCTAAGGGTTAGCCTACGGCTCAAAGACAGCCGTTAAGTTAAAATGACAATAAAATACGAAATGGTCGTAGACGGCTCGTGCACGAGCGAAAAGGGATTCCAAGGGCAACGAACGACGATTTTGTGGCCGGCCTAGGCGGAATCATGGCCTACGGGCGGATAAAATGTGCGGGCTTGGGCACATAACCAAACGTAGGGCCGGTTATTCAATAGTCTATCAAGGTGTACCAGCCATCACGCTTGATAGATGAGAATGCCACAGGGGAAAATGTCCATAATGGCTGACTTGCCAGCGACCGGTGCATATAGATTTAAGTGGGCTTTGCTGGTGGCAATCCACGTGCAAGTCCTTGTATTAAAATCAAAGTGGTCTAAGTTAACTGAATGAAGTGCCCTCTGAACAGACATTGGATGTAACATACAAATGACCAAAAGTACTTCGTACATTTGAGTTAGAAAAATATGCCTACGACGCGCTAGAAACTGAGGCAGGAACACGCCCTTGATATCAAATGTTTCCAAGAATCTTGTTATGTTATTACACATGTATTGTTGACTAACTTGGTTTACTTTGGACATGGAAGGCCGAACGGTAAGTATGGGTAAGTCATGTATGTATTTCCATGCGACACTTGAAATGGACAACACGAGATAGGCTATGAAATATGCCATGAAATTGATCCTAAGGCAAGATTAGAAAGACAATGAATGATAGAGATGCACAAAAGTAAATATAACGTGTTTGGTAATAATAGCATTGTGGGTGAGCCAGCCTCCCCACCAGTGCATAACAATGTACTGATAACTCTACAGTCTACTTGCAGGATGCAGGTATCGTCGGCGGGTGCGGAGCTTCCATCGAACGTGCTAAGGCGCGGAGCTATCTCTGGAGCCTTGGAGCGTTGCAAGGAGCTGAAGCACCCTATACAGGACATAATGTATCGGAACATCGCCATGAATCATTCCATCTTGTAAGCCACTTGGCACGTCTTTTATGTTTCAGAGAGAGAGAGATTGAGCGATTTGTAATATCGGCCTAGCGCCGCTTGTAAACTTCTTGAATATCAATAAAGAGTTCGAATTCGCTTCCACTTGTGTTCATTTACTTTCCGCTGCAAATGGGGACACTCTGTGCGACTCTGTGGCCTAGCTCAAATCGGCCGTTTCTGGACATAGCCTTGCACGGGCGCAACCTAGGCCCGTGCGGCATCACGCCTTAGCGAGGACGATCGCTCCTGCGGGAGCGGGGCGTGACATGGACGACCTTCATCATAAGCGCTACCAATACGGAGGCAAAGTTAAAAAACGCTCGCCAGCTAGGATTACATATCCCAGATGGAGAGGACAAAGGCAAACGTCCTGTTAACGCCCCCAATAACAACAACAATGGGGGCACCACCAATAACAGGGACACCAAAGGTAAACAGGCCATGGTCGCTGGTACGACCAAAAAGCCTAAACAGAAGCAGACAGAAGCTCAGTGGCCCAAGGTGAATTACTTATTTGAAGATAGTCATGTCAAGCCTATCTTCGACATGCTCTTGCAAGGAGATAGGATCCAACTCCCTCCACCAAGGCGCGAGCCTCGAGCGGCGGAGATGGAGGACCCAAAATATTGCCACTTCCACCGCTATGTCCATCATTCCACTCATGACTGCTTCCAATTAAAGTGGTACATCCAGAATCTTATCGACTCTAAAGCTCTGTCGCTAGATTTCGAAGAGGTTACCGTGGCTGCGAATATGGTATCAGTTCAGTTCGGTGACTTCCCTCCAACAAATACTCAAGACAGGGTAATACCTGTCCCCCGGGCAACGATGAAGGTTACTAATCTTCTACACGTCCGGGACCAGACGACTGGCTTGGTACCTCTTACCACATCACGAGGAGAGGTCATGTGGGTGCACCCAAACTTAGTACCCGAAGTTACCCAGGCGGTTCCATCTTCAACCAACGAAAAGAAGGACAGGAAGTCTAGGTCCTGCCATACAATTTCAGCCGAAGCTGAGGAGGCGACGACCATTTTTACCCGATCTGGTGCACAATTCCAGCCCACTCTGGATAATTCAATCGAAGACCCTCAACCGGCAATGCTGCCTTCTACTGATGTTCTGGAGCCATCTCAGCCTCCACCAGCGGACAGGTCTAAGCCGAAGGAAATCCGCTTCGACAGACCGCTCCATAAGGATGCACCTCAGGGGCTGGAGAGACCTTACAACTTTGACATACTAGCACAACTGGCTAATATGCCAGCAAAGTTGTCATTATATGAGCTCCTAAGGCTCTCCAAGGATCTTTGTATCGCATCGATGGCAAACAATGCACTTTTGTTATTTGATATAACTGAAGTTTGAAGCTATGTTACAGAAATATAGAAACCTAACTACTATCGGAACAGAATCAAGCCACTAAACTAAGATTTATGATACCACTCAGTTATGTTTAAGTTAGGCAAAAAGCATGAATAACTTTAGACAAACTACTCTGTTATAACAAGAAATTTAATAAAAATGTCCTACTGCAACATAATATAACTCAGAAAGACCACAACAGCACACAAAAAACTGGCATATAAGAACTGGAAACACTATAGAAATATCCAATTGATAATAAGTTATTCTAGTTTTAGCTTCCTTGTACTGATAATATTTTGAACAGTAGATAGCTGGAATTACAATATTACATAAAGATGGATGAAAAAAATTGAGACTCCATTATAGTAATATTGTCAAACAAGTACTATAAAGTTCATTCAACTAGCACATAAGTATTGGGATTGTAATCAGCCCACATAGCATTAGTTATTGTAGCTATCTTGTTGGTCCACGCAACTTCAAGTGTGATAGTGATGTAGGCATTATCGGCGGCACCTTCGGGTAAATCAATATGCGGAGGGTTAACTTCATCTTCACCTTCACTTTTGGAACTACAACCTTCTGTATATTCATCACAGAGATTGTTATTGTCATCAACCGATAAAAAGTTGTGCAAGGCACAACATACAGGAACTATCTTCGCTTGCATGTCAATATCGTGGAACGGTTGGTGTCTTAGATAAGCAAATATTTTCTTCAATAAGCCAATCGTCCTCTCAACAACATTACGGAGAGATGAGTGACGAAAGTTAAACAACTCTCTGCTATTTTGAGGAAAAAGACCTGTGATATCTCTACAATGATAATGCGTACTCCGACACGGTGTGATGAAGCCTGTAACCAAGGGGAACCCCACATCCGTAAGATAGGATTTGCCTATTATTATAAATAACTATTAATGCATCTAGATGTTAATATTTAAGTTGTTAAATTCATGAACAATCACGGGATGTAAATCATACCAATTGGAATAGTTAGTCTATGTCCTTGCCGTAAAACTACGCTCCTCAACAAACTACCATCATGCGCAGACCCCTCCCTGCCGACAAGCACATAGGTAAACTTCATATCAAATGTGCATGCCACCAAAATGTTTTGAGATATAATTTATTTCCTATTCTAATACCTAGGGTGTTCTTGCACATGCATGTTTGTAGCAATGCGAGTGCCATCGATGGCACCCACAACATCCTATAAAAACAAAAAATATTTTTCTATTAATATTAAATAAATAATGTGGAAGTAAAAAAATAAAAAACATAACTTTCTAATAGTAAATAAACACCTAATATGAAAGTAGTGGTACCAGCCATCATCACCCTTATCGTAGGGGAGTTATTAGCAGTGGCATTGATGACGACGTCTCTATAGAGTGCAAGACACACATTTAACACCCTATGAAAAAAAAAGCTCATAGTTTGGCTAGACTAGAAAAAGTGTAAGCTCCCATCCTACTGCGATGGTCGTGGCCAACCGTGCTTAAAAAAATTGTCATTTGTTCTTCAACTCGAACGAACCGGCTATCGGCTAAACCATAACCACGTAAGTGACCACATAATCGTTGGAATGCACCAATTTTCATCAGAAGTATCTCATGACATACCCTGTCACTCAAACCGAACATTCGATTCAATGCTACCCCTCTTTCAGCTCTAAAATTATGATAAGGATGCCTTGTGAGACGTCAATGATGGCACATCATAGTATTATATATTGCCACTGCTTGCATCATCATCATCCAAAAGACGGCGACAATTTGCATTTGCCTCAGTACTCTCATCATTCTGACAATGCAAATAACTTCATTACTACATGAATACTCTAATTTCTACACTTCATAACCAAATTATATCTCGAATAATATTCAAATTTGTGTTTAGGTCTTGATTTTAGAATTTTAGTCAAATCAATCGTGAAGACAAGACCAAATCAAATTATATTATACCATATAATTAAATAACATTATAAATAATGGTACTAGTAACCATTGCTCCAGTGACTAACAATGGTTACTGAGTATAATACAAGTGAGATCCATGTAGACTGTATTGCCAACCATTGCTCTAGTAACTAGCAAATCATGGTCGCCACGGCTAGAAAGCTCATAGCGGAGGTGGTGGAGGCGCGTGTTGGGTGTGCGAAAGCGTTTGCCAACCCACATAATCAAAACCAACCCCCGTCTAACAGACACCAAGCACAAGATGTAGACAAATATATAGCGTGATGTACGTCGCCTGAACAAATCCCAACCTTTAATAACTCAGATAAAATTATAAGATTGACATAACTCACGTTGAACCCATTTTCCTAATAGGTTCAACCCCAATGGACCATGCAAGTCCTTGCACCAGAGTAGATCCTCCATCATTGGCTTCCAAATCGCCCAGCTCCCCCTTACAAGGGTGATCATATGAGTGTTTATCTATTCCGTAGACATGGTTGTCAGAACCCCCAAAGCTCCGATACCAAGCGTTTGCCAACCCACCTGATCAAAACTAACCCCCGTCTAATGGACACCAAGCATAAGATGAAGACAAGTATATGGCAATGACGTACATCACCTGGACAAATCTCAACCTTTAATAACTCAGATGAAATTACAAGATTGACAGAACTCACGTTGAACCTTTTGCCCTAACAGACTCAACCTCTTCACTATCCTCAAGAAGAAAAATAGAAGATTACAATTGAGATCACTCACCAACCCGTAGCAATCTTCCTAACCAAAGTTGACGACTCCTCTATTAGATCTTCTTCTTCCTTATGTCTTGGATAACGAAGTCCTAAGAGCAAAGTACGGACTTTCTCTTAGATTTCTTTGTGGATGAGCATCCTGAATCTCCACTTTGTACCTCCACCCTCACCTCATATAAATAAGATGAAAAACCTAATTTTAGGATTACAAAACCCTAAAAGTAGTCCACCATCAGATCTGGCCGTCCATCAATAACCAATGGTGTAGATTATATCCCATCACCAATTATAGACGTCCAAATATGGTCAAATTAAATATTTGATACAAATTTGTAAATCTAATTAAATTAGATATTTAATGTAGATTTTCAAATCAAATCAAATTAAATCTTTTACCATATTTGGGCTCCAAAATTTGCTCTTACCAAATTCAGACTAGACTCCAAAATTTTTTTCCTCCAGTTTGATGATAGGTTATTGACCCCATGGCTCCTCAACTGGACTCAATGCCTGTCGTCCCGTGACAGAGTTCCTGCTCCCCCATGCCATTGATCTCCGATCCCCCGAGCTGCTTTATATCTTTCTTTGTCTCCAGCTCCTTGACCGTCACGTTGACGCTAGCTGCCGCGTAGCACCTTCTGCACCACTGGGACCTTGCCGATATCAATAACACGACTAAAACCGAAGTTTCTGACGATTAGCCTCACCGTAAGTATCGGCTGCATGTTCCCGACTTCCTCTTCCACTGAAAAGTGTTAATGTTCTGACGAGCTTCTTCACCCTTGCCTAGCTCAACCAAGCGGATGGTGCGGTTCTTACGAGATTCAAACTCCTGAACCTATTTACCTTCGTGTCCGAACTTGAAGCTCTTCCATACACATGCATCTTCGAGCAGAACATCATGTACTATGCTTGTCGTCGATGACCCAGAGCTCTTCCTGAATTGTGTGAATGATGATGCTCCCGCCTCAGATTGAGTTTGTTGCAAACCTTGATCTCCTCACTGGCTTTGAACTGCTGAAACTGATGTTAAAGCTTTGGCAAACCACATGTCGCCAAAACTGGATTCGTAGAGCAATCCCCAGCTGAAGACAGACCAGCTGTCATAGGACTGACAGACTAACCCTCAATCTTTGACTCATCACCATCCATTGTTTTGTCTCGACGAACCGAGTCCTCCATATCCCTCAAAGCATTTAGAATCCCCTCCTCAGCAAGTTCTCGATGATCCACCTCTTAATGAACACCCCTCGAGCCTCCATCTGATATTTGTGGTCTGTATGTACAGCTCAGCGGCTTGAACCTGTACATGCCACAACACAAATCTCCCAAAGTCAGCTGTTGGAAACCCTTTGCAATCATTTAATCTTTGTCCCCAAACAGATTGTAACATCCATCATCTGCAAGCCTCCCTACCAAAACCAAGTTATAGTACAAACTTGATACATGTCGCACACTCCTGAGGATGAGCTTCTCACCAAACTCCCTCGTCAAGTGCACATCATCGATGCCTACAACTGCAGCCGTCCCCTTGTCTCCTATCTTCACATGTCCAAACCTGCCACCGTGGTATGACGTAAAGATCTACCTATATGGAGTGGCATGATACGACGCCCTCGTGTCCATGACTTAGTCGCCAGCATGACACATGCCACAAGGTTCCTCTGCGTCGGTCGCTGCGATGATGATATCTCTAAACGCCGTGAGATCCTCCTAATCGTCATTGCCTTTGGCCTTCTCAGCTTTGAGCTTCGTGTAGTTCCTCTTGATATGACCCATTTTGCCACAGTGATAGCAACCCTCCTTGCGGTCTACAATCATAAGATCCTGAGAACTCCCTCATGTCCTCGCCTGTGACTTGGATCTTCCCTTTCCCGTGGGAAGCGACTAGAGCAGACTCCTGCGACGGTTCTACTTGCTTGTGCCAGACCTCCTCATTCAATAAGCTACTTTTGACAGCCTCCATTGTGATAACTCTATTAGGCGCAAAATTGCTCACTGACACCACCAACGTCTCTCAGCTTTTTGATAGAGAATTCAAGAGCAATATAGCCTGAAGCTCATCATCAATCACCATCTTTATTGCATACAACTGATTAATGATACCCTGAACCTTGTTCAGATATTGTGCCACTGGGGCACCCTCTTGTACTTTGAGTTGACGAGTTGGCAAATAAGAAATATCTTGTTATCATTCGTCTTTCTTTTATACAGCGAATGCAGCTTCTGCCATAATGCTTTTGTAGAACTCTCTATGGACACGTTGTGAAACATCGAATCATCTAACCATTGGCAGAAGAATCTAATGACCTTCTTATCCAGTCATTTCTACTCTTCAACAGCTTTGTCCGTTGGCTTTGCGATGTTGCCCTCTAATAGACCATGCAAGTCTTTGCACCAGAGTAGATCCTTCATCCTTGGCTTCTAAATCGCCTAATTTTCTCCTGTAAGGGTGATCATACGAGTGTTCATCTACTCCGTAAATATGGTTGCCAGAACCTCCAAAACATTGATACCAATTGTTGGACACGTATGGAAGCATTTGCCAACCCATCTGATCAAACCAACCTCCGTCTAACGGACGCCAAGCACAAATAAAACAAGTATATGGCAGTAACTATATTACCTGGATAAATCCCGACCTTTATAACTTAGATAAAAATTATAAGATTGATAAAAACTAATGTTGAACCCTTTGCCCTAATAGGTTCAACCCTCTCACCACTCTCAAGATAAAATAGAAGATTACAATTAAGATCATTCACCAACCCGTAGCAATCTTCCTAACCAAAGTTGATGACTCTTTGATTAGATCTCCTTTCTCCTTCTGTCTTGGATGACGAAGTCCAAAAAGTAAAGCACTGACTTTGCTCTTAGGACTTCGCCATCTAAGACAGAAGGAAGAAGAAGATTAAACGAGGAGTTGTCAACTTCGGTTAGGGAGATTGCTACGGGTTTGTGAGTGATCTCAATTGTAATCTTCTGTTTTTCTTCTTGAGAGTAGTGTGGAGGTTGAACCTATTAGGGCAAAGGGGTTCAACATGATTTCTATTAAAATATCTTATAATTTTATCTGAGTTATTAAAGGTTAGGATTTGTCTAAGTGACGTACGTCACCGCCATATACTTGTCTTCATCTTGTGCTTGGTGTCCGTGAGATGGGAGTTGGTTTTGATCAGGTGGGTTAGAAAACGCTTATGTGCACCCAATAGCGCACGACATCCTCCCTAAGGACGACACCGGCACGTCGAGCCCTACGTCGTCATCGACTTTGAAGGCTACTAGGCGGACCCAGACCATCCGACGTGAGCTCAAAACAGCAAGATCGACACATCGACACAAATCCCCAAATCGAGAGAGGATTGAAAGAGGGGAGAGATGATCATTTCAAGCCCAGATCTAGAGAGGAGAGATTGAGAGATGTGATCGAGAGATGAGAGAGAAGAATACCTAGGTCTCGCGAGAGTGGAAGAGAGGAGAGAAATGAAATCTCAAGAGCACCCGATCTAGATCGCACGTGTAGTGCCCCGTCCCTACATCGTGTCCCGTTTCCGTCCACGGGGTGCGCAAGAAAGGAACACTGTCGCTATCGATTCGGTCATGACCGATAGGCCGGAATCGGCCGAATCGGTCGAACGGGAACGGTTTAATTAAGATCCATTCCACGTTATGGAATGGCTTCTTCAAAAACAAGTCCCATATTCAGCGGGTTGCGCCTCAAGGATTGGCTATGCGACTGAGTCGGAAGAGACCTCCCGTTGCTCTGGTTTTCATGCCGCACTTAATTTGGCTTTGGCTTTAGTTTTTGTGAATGCATTTTCGTGAATGGTTCGATGGGTTTTCATGACTTGCGTTTTCGAGCTTCGCATTCATATCGAATTTTTTTGAATTACACAGTGATCATATCAGTTGCCTATGCGATTGCAGGTGATCGCGTAGACGACGTCAGTACAGCCAACTAGTCCTTCGCTTGAAACAAGTCTAAGGCGAGTGGCTGACCTCCTTCGTCTCGACCCTCTATTTCAAAATCAATATAAAGTTAAATGAATGCTTGTCATCATAGTGTAGAATCAAAGAAATTATGGCACGATTCTTCACAAAACACTTGCTATCAAACTGCCGGTATTGAAAATGGAAAACGTGCTTTCTTATGCAATTCTACTTAGCCTATGCAAAACAATGAATGAATCGATTAGCGTTTATCGCAATGATTTGGCTAAGTGAGTAAATCGACTAGGTTCAAAAAAAAGGCTAAGTTTTGCAACTAAAAGAGAAAGGATAAGGTTCTAGAAAAAAGATATCATTTTTCAAGACTCTGCAAAACGGTCATTGGATAACTTGTCGACAAGGTGTAGTTTCCTCAAACGGTTGCCTAGGCCAAGGGACCGATTCAGCCTGGGAGAAACGAGTATAGCAAGCGCCAGTCTTACATCGGCATAGATTATTCAGGAACTTTCACACAGGGCTCGCTACCCGCCGCGAAAGGGTCGTCGTCTAACCCAGCTATAGTCCGTGATGGCTTGACATTGCCAGTGACCTTCACACCCTTTTACTGCTTAACTAATGCATGTGACACGGGATGAATATGATAGCTGGTATACAATTTTATATGCTTGCCTCAAAACATGTTAACATGCAAATCGATCAGGATGGTTAGAAAGATCACAGAAATAGCTAGCTAACATGTTTATAAAACTGCTTGAATCAAATACAGAGCTTAGATTTTAATTAGCCATTCGCCAGTACATGTGATCGTACTGATCCTCGCTCTTTGCAGGTCCCGTGAATTAGGAAGGACGCGCCAACTAGCTTGGTAACGTTCGTGATTTTGAAACTTCGGCCGTACGTTGAAGACTTTTCCCGCAACTCCACTTTTGAAGACTCTCAACTGTCAATGAATGATGGCTCAGCGTCCTTCCATTCCAGGTTACTGGAATACTTTGTTGTATATTGAAGGATGTGTGCAATGTATGGAACGACTATCTCATCGGCACTTTTTTTGTAATTGAGTCATGTTGTAGCCCGCGCGGCATGAGTCCTGTACTGGAGTCTGTAAATGATGTCCATTATCAATAAAGATCAAAGTTCTCTTTATTTAATGTGTGATTCAATTTATCTGCTTCCTCTCTTAGATCTCGTGTTTTGGATTACCTTATGACTATGCCTTGTGCGATCGCAAACTAGGTTCGCACGATATTACGCCCGGGGGACGACTATCGATTTGATGGAATCGGGGTGTGACATAATGGTATCAGAGCACATCTTTACGTCCTTGGCCTCCAGTGTCGAGTTCTAGTCTCAAACCATTGACCTCATGTCGATGAGATGAGTTGTTCCATACGTTGAACCCAGGACATTTTCTGAAACTAAAAAGGGTTGCCTTTCTTTTCCCGGTTGTTGTGGAACCTCGAGCAGGGGACGAGATGAGCGCTTCCAGCGGCTCGAGTAGTTCCAGACCTGAGCATTTCGTCAACCCAACGGGGATGATGCCTACCGTAGCCGGATCCTCAGACGACCCGATACAACGGATGCTGTAGATGCTCAAAATGTAGCAACGCCAAAATGAGCTCCATCGTTAGCAGGCAGAGGCTCGTCAGACCCAGTTCAAGAATCAGTTTGAAGCTCAATTCAAGCTACAGCAGCAGCAGCTGAATACACTCCAACAAATTGTACAATCGGTTGTAGCCAACAACAATTCAACGATGATGCCTGCAGTGACAAAGCATGCGGTTCGATCCAACGAAGCTGAACCGGAGGCGCCCGTACTCTCACCTGCGGTATCGAGAAGTTCTAACTTTAACGTGTCAAAATTCACGAAAAGCTATCGTACTTCCTTCAACGGCAGAAGATCCCTCCGTGGCGATTGACTGGTTGGAGGAGCTGGAAGACAAATTCGAACTTCTGGGTGTTGAAGACTCGAAGAAAGTCGCGTGTGCTCAACTCCTACTTCAAATGAACGCACACGATTGGTGTGCTGTACAAAAACGGGCAATTCGACGTGAAGACGAGACGGCGACGATCTCATGGGCCACATTCAGGAAAGCGTTCGAGACTGAATATCTTTCTGTAGCCGTGTGACAGGAAAAAGAAAATAAATTTATGCAGTTGAATCAAAGGAATATGACAATACGACAGTATGCGGCCAAATTAAACAAACTGGCCAAATTTGCTGGAGCATATCTACCAACAACTGCAAGTCGAGCTCGACGATTCGAAGTGGGCCTGCGTTCCTTTATTCGTATTCGTGTCCATGTTTCGGTGCCTGAATACAAAACCATGGGCGAGGCACTTAACCAAGCCCTCTGTCTGGAGTCTGAGTATCCTCCTACTACTATTGGTGCTGTTCACTTTAATAACAAACGCCATAGTAATACGGGAGGCAATAATGCACACAAGCGTCAAAATTGCAGCAACGGAGGCGACAACCAGACAAAGGACCGAATAGTCTGCAATTTCTGCCATAAAGAGGGGCACGTGGCCAACGAGTGCCGATTGAAGAGTGGAGCATGCTTCGAGTGCGGTCGAATGGACCACCTTGCACGTAATTGTCCGGAGAAGCCGAACCAGCTCCCCTAATAACATCAACAAAACCGAGGCCAAGCACCTCGGGCTCCATAAACTGTACAACAAAATGGCCAAGACTGTCGCCCCAATGCTCAGGGCCGCGTCTATGCCATGACTCGGGACGACGCGTTCGTATTGACACAGTCGTGACAGGTATACTGTATTTCAATAATAAACCTGCTCATGTATTGTTTGATTCAGGTGCCACACATAGTTTTATATCGACGGACTTCACCACCGAGCACAAATTTCTTCTGACACCGATGGGTCTCGATCTTACTGTTAATGTACCGTTGGATATGCCACTACTTGCAAATTTAGTCTGCGAAGATGGAATCATCTGCATAGGTGGTCAAAAGATTAGTCTTGATGCGATAATTCAAGATATTAAGGACTACGACATCATTTTAGGGATGGATTGGCTCGGTCCGTACAATGTAACCATAGACTATGCTGAAAAGAGGGTCACATTCTGTATACCTGGAGTGCCTGAATTCTACTATTTATGGGGTGAGGCATCGCCGACCTGCATGGTGATCTCCGTAATATCTGCTCGACGGATGCTACATTCCGGGTGCAAAGGCTATCTAGCGTCCGTTCGAGACATACGACAGGATGGTACAAACGCGAGTCAGACTGACGTTGTGGCAGAATTTCCAGATGTATTCCCAGACGAACTGTCCGGCATGCCACCTGATCGAGAGATTGAGTTCACTATTGATACATTCCCCGATATCCGACTAATTTCTAAATCTTCGTACAGAATGGCCCCTGCAGAGCTTAAAGAACTTAAAGTACAGTTGCAAGAGTTGTTCGACAAAGGATTCATACGACCCAGCGTCTCGCCATGGGGAGTGCCCGTGCTGTTCGTCAAAAAAAGTATGGCTTACTGCATCTTTGTATCGATTACCGTAAGTTGAATAAAGCTACCGTTTGGAACAAATATCCCCTGCCCCGCATAGATGATCTGTTTGATCAGCTGCAAGGAGCTACGATGTTCTCTAAAATTGATCTGCGCTCAGGTTACCATCAACTCAAGATCAAGCCGGACGATGTGCCGAAGTCTACCTTTCGTACTCGATATGACAACTATGAATTCCTGGTAATATCGTTCGGCCTAACGAACGCCCCAGCTGCTTTTATGGATTTAATGAATTGGGTATTCCGACCATTCTCCGACAAGTTTGTAGTAGTCTTTATCGACAATATACTCGTCTACTCGAAGAATAGGCAGCAACACACTGAGTATCTACGGATCGTTCTTCAGACCCTTCGAGAAAATCAGTTGTATGCAAAGCGAAGCAAATGCAAATTTTGGATGAGCAGTGTCGCATTCCTTGGACACTTCATTTCAGCTGAAGGCATTACAGTCGATTCAAAGAAAGTTGAAACCATTGTTGATTAGAAACGACCAGCATCCGTCGATAAGATTAGAAGTTTCCTTGGCTTAGCGAGATACTACCGTCGCTTCGTGAAAGACTTCGCGAAGATCGCATCGCCTCTGACTCGCCTCATCCAGAAAGGAGTCACATTTGAATGGTCAGACGACTGTGAAGCTTCCTTCCAAGAATTAAAGCAATGGCTCGTCTCGGTCCCGATACTCGTACTTCCAGAAGGGACTGAGGGTTTCCAGATATTCAGCGATGCGTCCGTTCAGGGCTTGGGGTGTGTGCTGATGCAGTGGAATAAGATGATATCTTTTGCTTCCCGATAGCTAAAGTCGCACGAAAAGAACTACCCTACTCATAACCTGGAGTTAGCGACAATTGTATTCGCATTGAAATTGTGGCCTCACTATCTTTATGGCATAGCGTGTACGATCTATACTAATCACAAGAGCCTCAAGTATCTATTCACGCAGAAGGAACTGAACTTACAGCAAAGACGTTGGCTTGAACTAATCAAAGATTATGACTTGACTATTGACTATAAGCAAGGAAAGGGAAATATTGTGGCGGACGCTCTGATTCGAAAGTATATTGCCTCACTATCCATCGACAGCAGACTGCTACGCGATCTAGAAGAGATGGGCATCGAACTCCGAGACCGATTCAGGAATATGCAGTTAGCAAAGTTGTAGTTAGAGCCGAGCTTGCAAGAAAAGATCAAAACTGCTGAGAAGGACGATCCGTACCTGAAGAAAATACGAGAGCTAATCTCGATGGGTAGAATAAACGACTTTGCGGAAGACGAAACCGACATGCTTCGATTGAAGGGTAGGCTATGCGTTCCGAATAATTCAGAACTTAGAAAGGAGATATTGTCGGAGGTGCACTATGCGAAGTACACCTTGCATTCCGGTAGCACGAAGATGTACAAGGATCTCCACACAAACTTCTGGTGGCACAGAATGAATAGAGATGTGGCACTTTTTGTGTCGCAATGCATGACATGTCAGCAGGTGAAAGCTGAGCACCAGAGACCGGGCGGAGAGATGCAGAATCTGACAATTCCAGAATAGAAGTGGGAACACGTGTGCATGGATTTTATTGTTGGTCTGCCGAAGATGTCGCGAGAAAATGATGCCATCTAGGTCATCGTCGATCGACTAACCAAGTCAGCGCACTTTATTGCCATTAAAGTTACTTGGAGCGTTGATCGCCTGGCTCAGATTTATCTTGACGAGATAGTATGACTGCATGGAGTTCCAGTATCCATCGTCTCTGATCGAAATTTATAGTTTATGTTACGATTCTGGAGTAGCCTTCAGTTGGCTCTAGGTACCAAGTTGCAGTTCAACTCAGCTTACCATCCCCAGACCGACGGCCAAACGGAGCATGTAAATCAGATTCTCGAAGACATGTTACGGCTCTGCGCAATTGACTTCAAGTCGAGTTGGGACATTCATCTACCTCTGGTCGAATTTGCATACAATAATAGCTATCAATCTAGCATTCAGATGGCACCGTATGAAGCTTTGTATAGACGAAAGTGTCGATCACCCATTTGCTGGGACGAAGTCGGAGAGCGGCAGATTCTCGGCCCGGAACTGGTAGAACAGACTGTACAAAAAGTTTGGCACATTCGAAAAAGATTAAAGACCGCACAGAGTTATCAGAAAAGTTAGGCAGATGTTCATCACCGACCCCTTGAGTTTTAAGAAGGCGATCACGTATTTCTTAAAGTATCGCCCATGCGAGAAGTTACTCGATTCGGTACGAAGGGAAAGTTGAGTCCGAGATTCGTTAGACCATTGGAAATTCTCGACCGGGTCGCCCCAATGGCCTATAAAATTTCCCTACCACCGGCGCTAGAAGGTGTACACAATGTCTTCCACGTCTCTCTATTGCGGAAGTACGTGCACGACCCTAGCCACGTGGTAGATTTTGGCCAGCTGGAGCTGAAGTCCGACTTATCCTACGTTGAAGTGCCAGTTCAAATCTTAGAACGCAAGGATAAGCTGCTACAAAATCGAATGATCCCTCTCGTCCGCGTACTCTGGAGTAACCATTCGGTCGAAGAGTCGACGTGGGAGCTTGAATCGAAAATAAAGGAGAAATTTTCTTCATTGTTCTCATAGAGGTAGGTTCTATCCTTAAGTTTCGAGGACGAAACTATTTATTAGTTGGTTATGGTGTAGTACCCCGTCCCTACATCGTTGTAGCATCCACTTTTTCATAGAAAGGGTATTTTAGTCATTTTAGCCATTTTGTGATTTTTCTAGATATTTTGACTTGTGTTGTGCTAGCAACTAGTTTAACCTTAGTGAACTTTCTATAGGAGTCTAACCATGTATTAGAATTTATTTTTTACCTATTAGAATTTATTTAGGGCTCGGGTTCAATTTAGAAGGCTTTTGGATGATTTTAAGCCTTTTTGTATATAGCCTTTTTGAGCCTTTGTGACTTGGGCCTGTGAAATCCAGTTTTATAATGTGATTAATATTAATATTATCATATTATTATTATTATTATTATTTATGAGTTTTAAAAATTAATTTCGAAAATAATTAAGTTGGATCTTTGGTTGTTGACCTGACCCGAGCCCGGACCAGCTACCCGAAACCCAGACCCGGTCCTAACCCATTCTTTTGAATTCAGATTTTACTTATTAAAACAAAATATTTGGAGCTGGTCCAAGTTGGACCAGTCCCCTCTTTCCCCTCACACACGTTCCCCTCTCCCCCTCACTTTCCTCTCCTGACTCCCTTTTCTACCATACGTTAATCTTACTCACAGAGAGCACCACATGTTCTCCTATCTCTTATAACCCACGTTCACCACCATCCACTCCCCATATACTTTCCTTCTTCCTTCTCTTTAACAATTCACAAACTCTCCATCTCATTTTTCCCTCTCTTTACTCACCAGCACACACATTTCGTTCTCCCAAACCACCTCGACCACCCGCGCCCGACGTCGACCCCAACCCCCGCGGCTCCCTCCGGCCATCTCCCGGCCGCCTCGGCACGCACCTCCCGACCTCCCGCCCCGGCACCCGGACCGGCCGCGCCCTCCAGCGGCGCCCGCGGCCCGCGCACCCCCGGCGCCCCGATCCGGCCGCGCCCCTCAGCGGCGTCCGCCGCCCCGACGTTCCCCGGCCGCCCCGTGCCCGGCCAGCGTCCCCTTCGGCGCGTCCAGCCCCGTCCAGAGCCTTCCTCGGCTGCGTTCCCTTCGACGCTAGCCCTGTTCGACCGTGCCCTAGCGTCGCCACCCCGAGTCCGTGCTCTGCTGTTCTGGACAGCACTGTCCAGCGCTGTCCGCAGGATTTCTAGTTCGTTCTGTGGATTCGTGCGTCCCGAGTCCGAGGCAACCCTTCGGATTCCGTCGTTTTGGGTAATTTTTGGTTAATCATAGTAGTTCGTCCCTCCCCGTGTCTGTGATGAGATCGGTCCACGAATCTCCTTCGGGAATTCGATTTTTAGGTTACGGTTGTTTTCGGGATTTTTCGAGAGACTTTTGGGAAGCCTCTGTCAGTTTGGTTTGTTTTCCGAAACCTTCGAAAATGAATTCTGAGAATAATTTGGTTTTCGGATCTTTCCGATTTGTGCTGTGATGTTTTTGGGTTGGTTTCGGATTCCCGAATTCGTTTCAGGTTGTTTCGAATTAATATTGGGAATGATTGTGGTTATTTTTATATATATTTTTTGGAATTCCCTGGTTTAGGATATTTGCAGGAAAATATTGGCACACTTTTCCAGTTTTTGGGTTGACCAAAAATAGAGGAAATGCTGCCGGATTTTTCATAAAATTTAATTATATTTTTAAAATGATTTTAAAATAGTTTTCGGAAAATATTAATATTTTGGATTTTGGGCGACGACCGTATTGGTCAATGGGCCCTGGCTAAGTGCAAACGAAACCGGCTTCGCCGGACGTTGAGGCATTAGCCTATATGATGATTGGACCAATATCTAAGACTCATTAATATTTAATTTATTTTTATTATTTAATTTATTCATAATTAAATTGTAGGAAGATTTTAGAACTAACAACTGTTTTGTCTTATTTCAATTTTTGTAAATAAATTGTAATGGACATAAGCCCAGCCTGTCTATTTTCTCTGTGACCTGTAATTTTGTAGCATAGGTTTTCTATTGTTTTCTGGTTTTGCGAGTTATTTTAGCGTTCGCATAAATCAAAAATAAATAATTATTTGATATAGAAAATTAATAAAGTTTTCTCACATTAAAATTTACATGTTTTAATATTTAACAACGATCATGTTTTTCTCATTAAAATAAGAAATTTAGTTTTATATGTATAAATACGAAAAATACAAAGTTTTAATCAATTAAATTGGAAACTACGAGTTTTTCCAAAATACAAGTTTAAATGATCTTTCCCTCGTTATTAAATTACAACGCATCGATAATCGTATTTTGTTCGTGTTTAATAATAAAGATTAAAATTGATTAGGACACAATTAGAGATTTCAACTAGCATAGTTAGTTTGGTAACCCTGGATTCTGAGTCAACTTCTCGAATGTAGGATTTCAAGGACGAGTCTAAATCCCATCTTAAAGTCTTCATCCCTTCAAGTCCAGTCCATGTTGAGGCAAGTAAATTTTGTGTTAGTTTACAATTATTTAGTAATCGTTTTAATGCAAGTTTAAACCACGATGCAACACGGAACTCTCTCTGAGAGCACTGACTGATTCACTGTTGGGTACTGGGGGAATAGTGTAATGTTTATGACCACATCCAACTGATAATTTAGAACTGTATTAGCTTACCCCTCCTGCACACGGGGATAAGCCATATCGTATCAATAGGATACAACTGTACAACCCAAGCCGGTCATATTTATTGCCTATTCAAATCACACTGTTTAACTGCTAGAAAACTGTTTACTTTAAATTGTTTAAAAGTACATGATTCTATTATTATTTTAACTGTCAAATTAGCATGAATTGTACTTTGCTCCTTCCTGACTGGAGATACATTTTTAGGGGATATTGAGGATGCTGAGCTGTTAATCAACAGCTATTATGACCCGGTTCTGTACCCCGTGGTGTGGCCAGAGTCCCCATTGGAGGACGCAGGACCTGAGGCCGTCGAGCCGAATGCTTAGCTAGATTTTTTTTCCAGTTTTGTTGTTTTTGAAAAATTCTGCTATTTGAATTCAGTAATTGTTTCAGTACTTTTAAATTCCAGTTGTATTTGTTTCAATGTTTAATAAAGTTTTCAATTCCCGAATATTGAGTTGTGACAAATATAGATGTTGTTGTGGTTACCTGCTAATAGAACAGCTTACTGCCGCCATCTCAACAACGGTGCAGGCTGGGCATGATCCGGTTCGACCCAATTATTTGGGATCGGGTCGTGACATGTTTTTAGTGGTGGCCCATGCAGGTCCGCAACAACTTAGAAAAACATACCTAGAAACAATTATAACACTAGAACATTGATTTGTCACAACATAGGTCCGAATTATATATATAAATATTTTTGTTTGATTATAGACTGGTAGGATACCTTGCTTATGTTTGCATCCTAAACCTTCCAGAGAATGACCATTGACAAGACCAATCATGCTGGCGATGAGGTGTCATCTCCGGATCATACCCCATCTCCTCAACCAAGTTCAGGGTTTATTCCCTCGCAGCTGTTTGACTGTCCCCATAATGCATCCAGTGAAGCTTTCACTACACTGGCGATTCCTACCTCTTCTCAAACTGAGTTGCATTTCCTTGGTGAAGTACCCATTCCTGTTGCTCCACCAGTACCAGCAAACACCTCCCAAATGGTTGCCCTATTTCAAAAAATCATGGAGTTCCAGAAGGCTCAAGCTGAAGCCCAGCAGGAACAGATGAATATCACTAGAGAAGTCATGAAGAACGTCAATGATGTAGCCTTAGCTATCTTAAACCAAGTTGGAGCGGAACCTCGTCCTAGGAGGGATACCCCTGAATCTAGAAGATATTTGAGCCCTATCCGTCAGTCATATCGTAAGAAGCTATTGGTTGGTGACTACTGTAAGAGGCTGGGTCACCAAGCCAATATTTGTCGCAAGAGATTGGAGAAATGTTTGGCATGTGGATCTGCTGAACATCGGGTAAAGGACTGCCCCTTATCTTTCCATCAAACCAGAGCACATATCCCAGCAACACCTGTTAGGCCACAACCTAGGGACTCTCTTCCTATCCAGCAGACCTTGCCTCCTACAATAAGGCATGATGCAGACTCGAGGTTCATAGAAGATGAAGCAGTTAGAGACTGCTGATGCAAGAGTCAGAACCATGAAGAATAGTACCTAGGACTTCTGAATAGCATTATCTATTATTATAAGAAGTTGTAACAGGATGTCCTTAGATCAATCATGAGAGTTTTTGCTGTAATTCTCTACATGAATAAAATTCTTAGTTACACCTTTATGGTAGATGTCTTCCCTAATAGTCTTCCCGGATTACCCCCAGATCGAGGCATAGAGTTCACCATTGACCTAGTCCCCGGCTCTTCCCCTATTTTTAAGGGATGCTACAGAGTCAACCCGAAGGAGGCCAAGGAGATGAAGGACAGATCAATGAACTGAAGGCTCTGGAATTCATCCGAGACGGAGCTTCACCCTGGGGAGCACCTGTCTTGTTTGTGTCCAAGAAGGACGGAACAGTACGGATGTGCATCGACTACCGGGCGTTGAACAATATCACCATCAAGAACAAGTACCCTTTGCCCCGGATCGATGACCTATTTGATCAATTGAGCAGAACAAAGGTGTTTTCGAAGATTGATCTTAGATCTGGCTACCATCCGATCAGGGTCAGGAAGGAAGATATTACCAAGACGGCATTCAACACTAAGTATGGGCAGTTTGAATTCTTGATCATGTCGTTTGGACTGACGAATGCTCCTGCGGTGTTCATGAATCTTATGAACAAGGTTTTTCACGAATACCTAGATTAAATTGTCGTTGTCTTCATCGATGGCATTCTGATCTATTCAAAGACGGAAGAGGAGCACGAAGAGCACCTCAGGAAAGTTCTTGAAATTTTGAGGAAGGAGAAGCTGTATGGTAAGCTTTCCAAATGTGAATTCTTTCTAGACAAGGTAGATTTTCTTGGCCATGTTGCCACAGGAGAAGGAATTTCGGTAGATCGAAGAAGATAGCCGCTGTTGAGAAGTGGTCTACCCCAAGCTCAGTTGCTAAAATCAGGAGTTTCTTGAGCTTGGCTGGCTACTACCGAAAGTTCGTGAAGGATTGCCAGAATTGCTGAGCCGATGATGAAGCTCACTCGGAAGAATGAAGAGTTCATCTGGACGGAAGATTGCCAGGCATCATTTGAGGAGCTGAAGAAGAGACTTACTACTGTACCAATCCTTGCGCTACCTGCAGGAACTGATGGTTTCTCAATCTACAGTGATGCCTCAGGTAAAGGACTGGGTTACGTTCTTCAATAACATAGAAAAGTGATTGCTTATGCATCTAGGCAATTACGGACTCATGAGAAGAACTATCCCACACATGATCTGGAGCTTGCGGCAGTCATTTGCTTTGAAGCTATGAAAGCATTATCTATATGGAGAGAGAGTGGAAATATATATACAGACCATAAAGTCTGAAGTATATTTTCACTCAGAAGGAGCTGAACATAAGGCAAAGAAGATGGCTGGAGCTGAACATAAGGCAAAGAAGATGGCTGGAGCTGATGAAGGATTTTGACATCGATCTACAGTACCACCCGGGTAAGGCTAATGTGGTCGCAGATGCACTTAGTCGATACCCTATGGCGATATTTTTGACCAAGAAGCGACACCTGCTAGAGGACATCGAGAAGCTTGGACTGGAGATTATACTGCCTTGAAGGAAGGAGCTGGATACTGATTCATTGTTGATGAAGTGGCAAGTGAGCTCGAGTCTGATGGACAAAATCAAGGAGATGCAGTTTCAAGACGAGACACTTTGCACACTTAGAGATCAAGTGTTGGCAGGAACACTTGAGGGTTTCTCAATCGCCAGCGATGGAGCACTGAAGAATGGTATGAGGCTCTGCGTAGCATCTGGCAAACTGAGGAACGAGCTGATAAAGGAAGTACACCAGTCACAATATTCCATACATCCTGGAGCTAACAAGTTGTATCGGGATATGCGTACCATTGTTTGGCGGTTTAGAATGAAGAAAGACGTGGCCAGGTATGTTGCTAGATGTTTAATTTATCAACAAGTGAAGGCTAGCAGACAGAGACCCGCAGGACTTCTACAGCCACTGGACATTCCGGAGTGGAAGTGGGAGTACACCATAATGGACTTCGTGTCAGGACTGCCTCGTTCCCAAGGAGGGAATGACGCCATTTGGGTTATAGTGGACCGACTGACCAAGTCAGCTCACTTTATCCCCTTCAAAGTTGGTTTATTCATCGAGAAGTTGGCGGCTCTATACATGCGACATATCTACCGGATTCATGGAGTACCGATAAGTATTGTATCTGACTGAGACACTCGTTTTACCTCTCACTCTTGGAAAAGTTTGTATGACAGCCTGGGGATACAATTGAAGTTCAGCACTGCCTATCACTCCCAGACAGATGGATAATCAGAGAGAACAATCCAGACGCCTGAAGACATGTCGAGATTTTGCGTCTTGGAGTTTGGAGGGTCTTGGGAAGATCATTTGCACTTGGTAGAGTTCCCTTACAACAACAGCTACCAAGCCAGCATTGGTATGACCCCATTTGAAGCTCTCTATAGACGTCGTTACCGTACACCACTTGCATGGGACGATATAGGAGAAAGAGTACTGCTGGGTCCAGAGATGGTGACTGACGCAGTAGAGAAGGTGAATGTAAGCTCAGGATTGCCCAAGACAGACAGAAGTATTGGGTTGATAGTAGTCGTCGACCAGTGGAGTTTGAAGAAGGAGATAGCATTTTTGTGAAGTTTTCTCCTACCAGAGGAACGATCAGTTTTGTCGGAGCTGGGAAATTGAGGCCAGGTACATCAGGCCATTTGGAGTTTTAAGACGAGTTGGAAAAGTAGCGTACCGGTTAGCTCTACTAGCTAATCTTGAGAGTGTGCACAACGTCTTCTACGTATCACAGTTCCGACGCTACATTCCGGATCCGAGTCATATTTTGGATAATTCAGAGCTAAAGATTGGACTCAACCTTTCAGTGCCAGAGAAACCAGTAGCAAGCGTAGTCAGAGGTGAGAAGAAGATCAGAAAATTTGAGCCATCATATAACTTCTATTTCTTATCTTTTCGTTCTAAACTTGACTGATGCTGCTAAGTTAGCCTAGTTTTGCAAGCTATTTCATTATCAAGCTTGATCATGACAGTATTTTATTGGGTGCACCCACTAATATATTGTCTAATCAGGACCGGTGCATGATGGTCTGATCAACCTCGTGTACTTTGGTTCGCTTTTGTTTTTTTCTACATGGATGGTAACATAAATAAAACATGTCCCTAAACCGTCTCATCCACGACTGCCTTGGAAATTCTTATTGTTGGATCTGAGTTACGGGTGCAGTACTCGTACCAACTTGACCTGAGATAATTCCTACCCTACTCTTTAAATTTCGAGGACGAAATTTTCTAAGGAGGGAAGATTGTGAAACCCAGTTTTGTAATGTGATTAATATTAATATTATAATATTATTACTATTATTATTATTATTATTATTATTTATGAGTTTTAAAAATTAATTTCGAAAATAATTAAGTTGGATCTTTGGTTGTTGACCTGACCCGAGCCCGGACCAGCTACCCGAAACCCAGACCCGGTCCCAACCCATTCTTTTGAATTCAGATTTTACTTATTTAAAAAAATATATATTTGGAGCTGGTCCAAGTTGGACCAGATCCCCTCTTTCCCCTCACACACGTTCCCCTCACTTTCCTCTCCTGACTCTTTTTTCTACCACACGTTAATCTTACTCACAGAGAGCACCACATGTTCTCCCATCTCTTATAACCCACGTTCACCACCATCCACTCCCCATATACTTTCCTTCTTCCTTCTCTTTAACAATTCACAAACTCTCCATCTCATTTTTCCCTCTCTCTACTCACCAGTACACACATCCCGTTCTCCCAAACCCTCTCGACCACCCGCGCCCGACGTCGACCCCAACCACCGCGGCTCCCTCCGGCCATCTCCCGGCCGCCCCCGCGTGCACCTTCCGACCTCCGCCCCGGCACCCGGACCGGCCGTGCCCTCCAGCGGCGCCCGCGGCCCGCGCACCCCCGGTGCCCCGATCCGGTCGCGCCCCTCCAGCGGCGTCCGCCGCCTCGACGTTCCCCGGCCGCCCCGTGCCTGGCCAGCGTCCCCTTCGGCGCGTCCAGCCCCGTCCAGAGCCTTCCTCGGCTGCGTTCCCTTCGACGCTAGCCCTGTTCGGCCGTGCCCTAGCATCGCCACCCCGAGTCCGTGCTCTGCTGTTCTGGACAGCAATGTCCAGCGCTGTCTGCGGGATTTCGAGTTCGTTCTGTGGATTCGCGCGTCCCGAGTCCGAGGCAACCCTTCGAATTCCGTCCTTTTGGGTAATTTTTGGTTAATCATAGTAGTTCGTCCCTCCCCGTGTCTGTGATGAGATTGGTCCACGAATCTCCTTCGGGAATTCGATTTTTGGGTTACGGTTGTTTCCGGGATTTTTCGAGAGACTTTCGGGAAGCCTCTGTCAGTTTGGTTTGTTTTCCGAAACCTTTGGAAATGAATTCTGAGAATAATTTGGTTTTTGGATCTTTCCGATTTGTGCTGTGATGTTTTTGGGTTGGTTTCGGATTCCCGAATTCGTTTCGGGTTGTTCCGAATTAATATTGGGAATGATTGTGGTTATTTTTATATATATATTTTGGAATTCCCTGGTTTGGGATATTTGCAGGAAAATATTGGCACACTTTTCCAGTTTTTGGGTTGACCAAAAATAGAGAAAATGCTGCCGGATTTTCTATAAAATTTAATTATATTTTTAAAATGATTTTAAAATGGTTTTCGAAAAATATTAATATTTTGGATTTTGGGCGACGACCGTATTGGTCAATGGGCCCTGGCTAAGTGCAAACGAAACCGGCTTCGCCGGACGTTGAGGCATTAGCCTATATGATGATTGGACCAATATCTGAGACTCATTAATATTTAATTTATTTTTATTATTTAATTTATTCATAATTAAATTGTAGGAAGATTTTAGAACTAACAACTGTTTCGTCTTATTTCAATTTTTGTAAATAAATTATAATGGGCATAAGCCCAGCCTGTCTATTTTCTCTGTGACCTGTAATTTTGTAGCATAGGTTTTCTATTGTTTTCTGGTTTTGCGAGTTATTTTAGCGTTCACATAAATCAAAAATAGATAATTATTTTGATATAGAAAATTAATAAAGTTTTCTCACATTAAAATTTACAAGTTTTAATATTTAACAACGATCATGTTTTTCTCATTAAAATAAGAAATTTAGTTTTGTATGTATAAATACGAAAAATACAAAGTTTTAATCAATTAAATTGGAAACTACGAGTTTTTCCAAAATACAAGTTTAAATGATCTTTCCCTCGTTATTAAATTACAACGCATCGATAATCGCGTTTTGTTCGTGTTTAATAATAAAGATTAAAATTGATTAGGACACAATTAGAGATTTCAACTAGCATAGTTAGTTTGGTAACCCTGGATTCTGAGTCAACTTCTCGAATGTAGGATTTCAAGGACGAGTCTAAATCCCATCTTGAAGTCTTCATCCCTTCAAGTCCAGTCCATGTTGAGGCAAGTACATTTTGTGTTAGTTTACAATTATTTAGTAATCGTTTTAATGCAAGTTTAAACCACGATGCAACACGGAACTCTCTCTGAGAGCACTGACTGATTGACTGTTGGGTACTGGAGGAATAGTGTAATGTTTATGACCACATCCAACTGATAACTTAGAACTGTATTAGCTTATCCCTCCTACACACGGGGATAAGCCATATCGTATCAATAGGATACAACTGTACAACCCAAGCCGGTCATATTCATTGCCTATTCAAATTACACTGTTTAACGGCTAGAAAACTGTTTACTTCAAATTGTTTAAAAGTGCATGATTCTATTATTATTTTAACTGTCAAATTAGCATGAATTGTACTTTGCTCCTTCCTGACTGGAGATACATTTTTAGGGGATATTGAGGATGCTGAGCTGTTAATCAACAGCTATTATGACCCGGTTCTGTACCCCGTGGTGTGGCCAGAGTCCCCATTGGAGGACGCAGGACCTGAGGCCGTCGAGCCGAATTCTTAGCTAGATTTTCTTTTCCAGTTTTGTTGTTTTTGAAAAATTCTGCTATTTGAATTCAGTAATTGTTTCAGTACTTTTAAATTCCAGTTGTATTTGTTTCAATGTTTAATAAAGTTTTCAATTCCCGAATATTGAGTTGTGACAAATATAGATGTTGTTGTGGTTACCTGCTAATAGAACAGCTTACTGCCGTCGTCTCAACAACGGTGCAGGCTGGGCATGATCCGGTTCGACCCAATTATTTGGGATCGGGTCGTGACAGGGCCTTATTATAACTTGAGGGAGTTGGCCCATGTGAAACTTTAACCCTAGAAACCCCCCATATGCCGGCCACAGCAGTACCATCCCCTCTCTCATTCATTTGTGAAGCATAACCTCCACAAGTGAAACCCTAAAAGTTCTTCTCCTCCAAAAATTCTAGTTTCTTCATCCGAAGTCTGTTTCTCCCCAAACAAACTCCGTTGCACTCGTCTAGAAGAGGAGGATTTTCTGGAGTATTACTAACGAGGAGGCGGAGGCATTTGCTTGAGGGAAATCGATCGATACGACGACCGAGGGACTCCGTTTATTGAATTTTTGACACTCAATAGGTAAACCCTTTTTTATAATAGTTATTCTGAATTTTCTTTCGTATTTGCATCCATATAGGTGCCCTAGACTTGCCCATAATGTTTGGTTATGTTTCGAGATCGTTTGGTAGCGGTATCGGACATGTGTCGGCCCGTCAAGACACGTGTTCGACGAAATGCCGCTAAGAAATGAAACTTGCTGTTTTTTTATTATGTCTTCACGAACGTTTAGATAATATTAATTAAGAAACTTTCGTGAAGATGGATCAGAAATCGATGACATTTCAGCGACGTTTCGGGCATCGGACGCACGTGCACCGATCCCGTGCACGAGGTCGTGCATGCCCTGCCGTCAGCGTATTGTATCTCGATGCACATATAATATTTTTGCCTGAAATTTCTTGAGCATGTGGGGGCAACCTCTGCCCACATGCTCCAAAAATTTCATGGCTTCTCGTTGAGCGAGCGTGAAGAAATCCGACGTGCATCGTTCAGCCCGTATAGTGCCCTATGCTGAAATTGTTGCTGAAACGGACTCCGTACGCGCTCTCGACGCGACGAGGACCGTTCCAGGACCTTGGATGCGTAGACCTATACCTGGACTACCTGAGGAATCAACCCCAAGTAGTGGCGTGGCCCGACGAGCGAGCAATGAGGACCGAACCGCGCGCACGAGGGGAACGCGCGGACGCGCGCACCGTATCCTAGACCTACCCCAGGACCCCCCTAGCTATGTGCCCGAGCACGGGGCTTCTCGTTGTGTGTGCGGCGCTCAATCGAGCGAGAACGCACGCATACGTGCACGTTGACACGCGGTATCGGGTTTTTTTTATACGCGTTCTGTGGACACAACACGGACACGATTTCGAACCTGGGAGTACCCGAGCGCATCACGTAGGTTGAGACCAACGTGTATGCCAAGTTTCGCGGGTTGATTTGGTGTATTTTGCGTTTTGAGTCATTTTGTCGAAATTGGGTTCTTCGGGTTCAAATTTTGAATGGAAACGTATTTTTTTATTCTTTGACTTTAACCCGTGTTTTCTGATTTGTTAGTTCATATATGATAATTAGAACTTGCGGGAAGAGATCCGCAGAATTTTTACCTATTTAATTGCTATTTTCAAGCATATATGAGTTTCTACTTGTAGGTTTAAATATATATAAGTAGTATATATATATATATATATATATATATATATATATATATATATATATATATATATATATATATATATATATATATATATATATATATATATATATATATATATATATATATATCTTTCAAATGAATATGGTTATATATGTTTGTAAACACTGTTTTGAAGCAAGGTTCAATTTTTTCCAGATTTGTGAGTCTCTCGGATTTGCGTAATCGATCCGTTTCTCACAAGTGCATCTCTATACATGTATATATAATATATATATCTTTGCATAGCCTATATATATATGTAAGTTTATATATATAAATACTTGTGTAATATATTTTTGGGTAGGAAGATGATTTGGGGCTGATTTATTTCCAGAATTCTGGAGTTGATAACAGTCCGTATTTTCCGCACCACCATTCTTTCATATATGGGTTATGTATATATGTATGTGCTTAGAGGGAAGACTATATATATGTATATATATACATATATGCTTTTGGTTGATAGAATGTAGTTTATGTGTGTTTGTATGTTAGTGCTGTAACCATTGGAGTATTGGGACAGATTAAGATCGACCCAAAGACCTTAGTTTAGTCGAGTTGACCGACAAGTTGACCAAGTTGACAAAAGTCAACTTTGGGTCAAATTTGATCCAATTCAACTCAAACGAACTTAGAATGACCTAGAAACTTGTGTGTGACCTAAAAATTAGTAAATGGACTAGTTGACCAATGTTTGACCAGGTTTGACCAGCATTGATCAGGTTTGACCAGAGTTGACCAAGGGTTGACTTTGACCAAAAGGGACCTAGAAGCATGAAGTCTTGCATTGTAGCTATTTCTTTTGATATTGTAGACTTGGTTGTGACATGTGTATACTTTAAATAGGTTTATATTGCCCCGGTTTAGCTACACTTTATCATCAGCAGTTCGGTTTGCCAGGCGAGTACATTCTCTGACCTTTTTATACTTGTTTGGATATGTTCTCTTGTTATAGACTAGTATACTTGATGCTGACACGATGTTCACACGGATTAGTATCCTATGGATCTTTTCATGCGATGTTATTCCCTCGAATACATCGAGTATATCATGTTCATGTACTTTATCGTGTTCATCATGTACTCCATGTATTCATATTTATCCATGTATACTCATATGTTATTCATGTACACTCATGACCATATGAGCTCCATGTATAAAGTAGTTATTATTCATGTGCAATAACATATCATGACTCGATCCTTGTGTATTGATTGGGGGCAGGGTGAGTGTAGTTGGTTATGTGATCATTATCCCCAGTAGGTATTCATGTGCAACACCATAGTTTGTCCATGTGCAACCCAACCTGTTTACATAACCAAATTATGCTCTAAATCACATAGATAGTTACATTTCTCTATTTATCATATATATATCTCGTCTCGATATTCTCTCTCTTGTTGATTTCTTTGGAGCGTTTCATGTATAATTTTCTATAGCTTGCTTTATATGTCCAATCCTGATATGATCTTTTGTGAGAGATATGTGCTCGTTCCGTCCTGATTGGACATGTTAAAATTTTACAGGTGATGATGAGTTTTGCCCTACTTATTATGGCACTGGCTTAGGTGACACTGGTGACGTGGACCCTCAGGAGGATCCAGCAGTCGCTGAGGACTTGTCCATAGTCTAGCTGATACTTTAGTATCTTATTGTCTATTTATTTGAGACATTATGAGTTGTACTTTGAGATTTTGTTCTGGTGGTTTTACACCAAGACTTTTATTATATCTGTGACTCTCTTGAGATTATTCTTCTACTCCATCTTAGTTTGTGATTGAGTTACTTATTATTTATTCTCCATTCGGAGCATATCATAGACTGTGTTAGATACTGTAACCTAGGACAACGTTCTACCACCGACACTGCGGCGTAGGCTGGACGTACTTCACTTTTCGTGCCCTTTCACTGGGTGCGGGTCGTGACACATTTTTAGTGGTGGCCCATGCAGGTCTAGTTCTGAGTTACATCTCAGTCCGTAGTGGTATTCGAACTAGAGTATCACTACAGCCTGCAGTAGGATATAAGATATAAGTTAAGGTACTCAATCACATTAGAAAAACTCTTATCAAATTCTTGCTGTTAAAGTAACACCCAGTTTTCCAAATAAGGGTAATTTTGAAAATTTGTGTTTATAATCATTTAATAATGATATTTAAATCATGTTATGATTTTTGGTAATTTTTAATCAATTTAAAATAATTTAAAATATTGAATTGCGATTTTGATGGTTAACTAGTTAAACCCTAGTTTTGCTAAGCCAGAGACTAACCATGACCATGGGAGCCTAGTCATGTGATTAGAATTTCAAATTACAAATTTTTAGCTTAAGGGTATTTTGGTCATTTTGATAATTTTATGGAATTATAATTTTGATTAATTAAATATTGTGTTAATCTTTTAGTTAAGCCTTAACCTAGAATTTTTAACCTAACCTAGATTAGTCTTGAGATTATAATCATGGTTAGAATATTCCTACTAAGTGCCAAAGTTAGTAATATCTAGATATTCCTAGGTAAGATATTACTCTTAGGATATTTGTGGAAAAGTTAGCCCTATGACTAGTTGAACCAATAGGAAAGCTTGGAATTGGGTGGACAACTCTTAGCCACTCATCTAGACCTAAAATCTAACCCTAATTGATCTATAGCAGCCATCAAACACCCACTTCCCCTTCCTATAAAGTCTCATTAACAAAGCCCTTGCCTCTTTTACTTCTTGCTTAGAACCCTAAAAATTCCTCCCCAAATTCCTTCCCCTAATATCCAAATCAAGACCAAATTGGCCCTAATCAATTGCATCATCACCCTCTACCATAGTGGGAGCTATTAGGGAGTTGCTAGCTAGGATTTGAATTGCTTTGGTCATTTGAAATTCAAAGAGGAACCCTCAACCTCACCCTTCTCATTGAGATTCATTCTCAATAGGTAAATCCCATGAAACCCTTATAAAATCATGTTTTATTTTCATAGATGCATACATATAGGTATACCCTAGCTGTAGAGTTAGTTTGGTGCTAGGTAGTGTCCATTTCGTGTCCGTATCAGACACGTATCGGTGTATTTAAATGCGTGTTCGATAAAATGTCACATAAAAATAGATTTTGTTAATTTTTAAAACTAATTACATGTATGTGTAGCCTAATATGTGTATATTACAACCTAAATTGACTGAGTCGATTTTAGATAGGTTTGGACACTGTTTTAAGGCTTGGACACGCAGCACGAGACACCGTACGGGGCTCGTGCGGCTGCCCTGCTGTTCGAGTATTCTAGCGGACACGACACAGCACCACGTGACACGAAAATTGGTGGACACGTGGGGGCACTGTCTGCCATCACCCACACAAAATTTGAGGCAAAATGATCGAGTGGATCGAGAGAAAATTCGATCGCACCGATCCTTGCCCGTGCTGCACGCGCGTGAAAACGCACACTGATACGCATGTTTTGACACGACACGGGGACACGGGGACGCAGTACAGGGTGACACGAGTGTAGCCCTATATGGGGCGAACATGTGGACATGACCACGATATGTGTCGTACAACGTGTCATGTCCTAGAGCGACACACACGCGTGCACGACGTTGTGTGCTTGTGCGCGTCTGTGGTGTTCGTGAGCCAAGACACATCGTGTCCTGTTTCCCCAGGACACGAGATGATTCGTGGGACACGTGCACGAGTGTGGGTTGGATTACCAACCATTTAATTTGTGTATTAATGAGTTTTTATTGTTCGAATTTCAATTTTCCCATTTGACTGATACATGTTTCAGTTTTGAGATTTCTGAGAGTTTAATTCCATTTTAAATCGATTTTTCCAGTTTAAATGCCATGATTATTCACCTATACATATGTATTAGTTACTGAATTGTTGGGTTATGGTTTGTGTTTGGAAATTTGGATTCGAAGGAGGTTTTTGAACTGTGGATATAGACTGAAACTGAATAGTCCTGTTACTCACTGTTAGCTTAAAATTCTGATTTTAATTCCTTTTTCTCAAACTGATTTTGATGTTAATTTTCATGTTAAATTCTTACACCTGTGTGTTAGCTACTGTCAATGATGGTTGTGATTGGTAGTTGGGTTTCGAATTTGATGAATGGATTTCGGTTTGGTATTGGATTAGGACTGTCGACTAATACACAGTCCTGAACTGGAAAATCCTGAACTTTGCATTCCCTTTTAATAACTGAATTGATGTTAATTTGCCTTGTTTAAATTCCATACATGAGTAGTTGTATTACTTAAATGATTGGTTAGGATTTGCATTGAGATTAGTTATTGATTTGGTGTTTGAGATGGGGTAAATGGATTTCGAAATTGGTGTTTGGGACTTATTATTAACTGTCAAATACTTGAATTTTCCTGAGATGGTGCACCATTCACTAATTCTAATCATTGGATTCTGAGATTATACACTAATATTCCTGAGATTTAATCCTAGTTTTCCTGAGATTTGTTGAATGTTCATGTACACTAATTTCAGTCCTCATACACTCACTGTTTTCCCGATTTTCACACACATTAATTCACATTACACCCTATCACTGAACTGCCATTGGTTTTCAAATTCATGAGAATACTATTTCCTAATTAAACCCTGTCATATTGACACCCATAAACTGAGATAGGTTAACTCACATCTCATTGATCACACACACACTAACTGTCATCTACACCCTCACACGTAGCCTTGGTTCTAGTTTTCCTAATTCACACTATGTTCATAACCCACATACACATCACCTTGACACAACACAGCCCCTACATTGCAAACACATACCACACAGGTTCCTACTCCCTGTTAGCAAAACCTATCACATGACACACCCTAGCCAATATGCATACACCCTATTCCTGTTACTTTACAAGACACTACACACACACACTAATTTATACACTAGCCTAAAACCTATCATAGACACACGCTCATGTTCATTTCACTACACCTACACACATAGCTCTCTCTATATGTACATATATGTTGATAGCCCATATATATATATATATATATATATATATATATATATATATATATATGTATATATATATATATATATATATATATATATATATATATATATATATATATATATATATATTTTAATATATATATATATATATATATATATATATATGTCCGGCGCTCGTAGCGCGAGTGGCACGAGGGGGGGGGGCTCTCGGCGGGGAGACCCGGGATCGAGCCCCCCCTCCCGCATCAACCCGGCTGGGTGGCAGTGGCCACGGGGTTGATGGGGATGCGCGAACACCAAATATATATATATATATATATATATATATATATATATATATATATATATATATATATATATATATATATATATATATATATATCAACCCGGCTGGGTGGCAGTGGCCACGGGGTTGATGGGGATGCGCGAACACCAAATATATATATATATATATATATATATATATATATATATATATATATATATATATATATATATATATATATATATATATATATAATTATGTGGTGTATATGTGTGATATTATATTAATGTAATGAAATGCAAGTAGATATGTATTTATGTATGTGCATTTTTGTATTAGGCTATAGCCTATGTGGACACCTGCCTATATTATGAGTATATTTAAACTTATGTGTGTGATAGCCTAGTTTGGCTTGTACTTGTGCTAGATTGCTAGTATAGGGTTGGGTTAGGCCTAGTGAGACTCGATGGACTAGAGTGTTGACCAAGGTTTGGCCCAATAGTTCAGGATTGACTAAGAGTTGACCAAAACCCTAAGGTTGACCAATAGTTGACAAATTGACCCTTGCTAGCCTAAGTTGACCAGTTGACCAAGATAGCCTTGTTTCTGACCTAGTTGACTAGAGTGTTGACGTGGTTTGACCCAGAGTTGACCAAGTTTGACTTTGACCTAGTTTGACCTAGACAGTTAACCAGGTTTGACTTAGAGTTGACTTTGACCTAGATTGACCTAGAAATCATGTATATTGCATCGTAAACTTCATTGGTCTTATTTTAAACACATTATAACCTTTACTATTCTATTTAGGACATTGTAACTCCGGTGCAGACATCTGATATTATACTACTCTTTTCAGAGTATCAGCCGAGTACATTCTATGATAGTTCTCTCATTTATTTGTCAATTACTGTACTTCAGTTCTAGTTAGTTTTATATGATTCTTACAACACGTATGGATATTTCTAGATTCATGTATGCGACACACATATCATGTTGTCTGGCCTCTATTACTGGAATCATTGTTGGTATCATCATGTCTGGCATCTATTACTGGAATCTACTGGAATTATTCTGGAATCATTGCTGGTATCATTACGTTTGGCTGGACTAATCTCGATTCTCGTGTCTTATACTAGATTCACTTGTATTACGGGGTGGGGAAATTTTGAGTAAGACATGTAGACATACCCCAAATCTGGAATCTACTGGAAGCATAGCCATCTTTCGCCTGATCAGTGAGAGATGTGCCTGATACCTACAGCCGTTTACATGTCGATCTCGGTATTTTAAAATACACTGTTAGAGTATAGTCTGGACTCACCCTGGAATCTTTGATCACTGATTGGAATCATCTTATACTGGACTCATCTTGTACTGGAATCATCTGGTATCAGATTCATGTTGTCTGGACTTACTTGGATTTTACACTTGTTTACATTTACTGTCTGGACTTATATCATGTTACTCTGGTTCAGCTAGTTTCTATTTACAGTCTTCATTGCCATGATTCTTCTCTTGTTTTACTTACCTTACTTTTCTTGTATCTTAACTGTTCTCTATACCATCACCTGAATATAAACTACCATGTTCATCAATAAAACTGTCTATAACTGCTTTAGAGTTCTCTGTCATTTACTTGGATTTTCTAGATGAATTGTACTCGTTCCTGTCCTGACTGGACCTGTTAAAAATATTACAGATGATTGTCCTGTGGACATTTGCCCTACTTGCCTTGGAGCAGGAGATGGCTTAGCTACCTTTGGCCCCGACACTCAGGAGTGATCGGGAGACTAGCTAGTAGACTTGGTTTAGTTTTCATGTTTTAGAACTTGAATTGTAATAACTTGAGATATGAGTTTGTATTTGAGTTTGTTTGAGATATTATTATTTAGTAGTTGATATTGTTGTTGTTTAGTCTTTAGTTATAAACTTCTGTGTTATCTTATCGTGCTTAGACTGTGATTGAGATTTTATTATATCTATACTTGTCCTCCGTTCGGAGTTGAGATTTGACAAGTATATTATATAATTGCATGAGTTGTTGATTAGATAGTAACCTAGGACAGCGTTCTACCGCCGATACTACGGCGTAGGCTGGACGTACCCACTTCTCGTGCCCATACACTGGGTGCGGGTCGTGACACGTTTTTAGTGGTGGCCCATGCAGGTCGAGTTTATGTAGTGGTATTCGAACTAGAGTATCACTACAGCCTGCGATAGGATTGAAAGATAGGCTTTAACAGAGAGGTACTCAATCACAATTAGAAAAAGTTCAGCTTCAAGTCATGTCATCTACATATCGAACTAATTTGCCTTCTTTGAAATAAACTGTCCTCATTTGATTATATCGATTCTTGCTCAGTATTGACTTCCTTGTTCGATCTGTCTTCAGGATGGTGGAGACACGATTACATCGCTCTGGTACAGCAGCCGCTGGAGAGGGGTCTGCCACCTCTCGTCCAGTGCAGCAGGATGCTGGGACTGTAGCACCTTCTGTTCCTGATCAGACATGAACGACTGTAGCCATTGGGGGTATGCCTCCACCTGTTCGGAGGACGACCCCAGTCATCTCTGAGGTGTTTTAGCAGCAGCATCCGCAGCCACCTGCAGAATTGGTTGACGCTGCCCACCTATTTTCTTTTGTGGAGAGGATTCTGGAGTCCCACCACCAGCAGCAGATGTCACAACCCACACCCGCTTTTCGGATACGAGATATGTCCAAGCCAGCCTACGCCGCAGAGTCGGCGGTAGAACGCTGTCACGGCCAATATGCTCAAAATCACAAAATATACATTTATTGCTCACTCACATTATTAAATCAATTCTACAAATTTTTACAAGATTTACATTTGCTAGAAAATACTATATCTCACATAAAGAAAAGACAACTAATCCAACTATCTAGGTTGACCTTAGCATACCCATGCCTTCCCAGTGCTAAGAGTGATCGTGGCTAAACCTGAAAAATGTTGGTTTCCAGTCAGGAATGGAACGAGTACAATCTCACGACAGAATCAATAAATGACGAAATCCAAAAATCTGCAAATAATAATGAAATACAAGACGAAAAGACAAGTATAGAATCATGACAGAAACTGAGCATGGTGAACAAGGCAAGTAAGTACAAAAAACAGAAAAGACCTGTAGCCAGCAATAAATACTGTAGAACTAGACACTGTACCTATCTAGTGAGTTGAAATACTACTTCGACATGTAAACGGCTAAGGCTAAATCCGGCACCCCGCACATGAAATGTGCGACTGCTATTAGGCAAGAATAAGATCCGGCACCCGCACGTGAAGTGTGAGGCTACTATTAGGCAAGTATAATTTGGGTTTGTTTACATGTCTTAGAGTATTTCCCCGCCCGACCAGTACTCATGGATCCAAACAGGTCACGAACACGATAATAAATTGGTCACGAACAATATGTAAAGAATCCACAACTACTATCTCGTGTAATATCGTGTCAAGAATCAACATGATATCAATGTAAAATACTACTACATACAAGAGTCATGGAGATAATCAAATATAAAAACTATCAGAGATGTACTTGCCTGAGGTCCTGTTCTGGTGAAATCGATACTCCAGTTGGGTCCAGAGTAGTCCGTTTGTCTAGGGTAGGCATGAAGGAATCCCAAAGTGGAAAGAAAATATATGAACATGATTAGCCATGATCAAGGTTTCTAACATAAAAGAGATTTTCTAACTTAGAGGAAGAGTAAATGTTTAATTGGAAAATATATATATTAGAGAAATATTACAATAATAGTTTTAGGTCAAAATCATTTTTACAAAACCATAAAAATAATATCGTAACATATTGAATAGAGGCCCAAGCCCAATACTCTTGTTACAAATAATTCTATATGAAATTATTATATATATATTTATTTAGAAAATAACTATATAGAAATTATCATTAAACTTTAGGAGATTCAACGGGTTCAAAGTCCAAAGCCAAACAAATATATTTAATATATAAAGGAAAGTCTTTTCGAAATTAATATATACAAAGTTCGTCTAAGTGTATCTGTAGATATATTATATAGACTTATAAAATACTTGTATTTATAGGCCTATTAATATTATTTATCATATGAAATATATTTAAGCTCAAGGCAAAAATACAAAAGCCCAAAGCAATAATTTAGTTTTAGAAACTATTGGACTTAGACCAAATTTGTTTTAGCCCAAAAATATAAAAATATTATTACTGTTCCTATTAACAAATCTGCTGGCCCAAAACATATACCAATTAACAAAACCAAACCAAATTCTTTATTTTTTTAAAACCATAACTAATACAAACTCTTTAGCCCATGTATTGATTAACCCAAAAGCCCAATGAACGAAAATCTAAAATATACATTTGTTATAATTTTTAGGAAAACAATATACGTAAATTAGCTGATTTTAACTATGTCAGATAATATAATAATATATATATAAATTAAATACTGATATTGTTAATAGTATATATATACATATAAAGTACTGTTCAATACCTATGTGTATATAGGTATAACACAGCCTGTAGGCCTTTGGCCCATACTAAAACCCAATATCATTTATATACTACCTAGCCCAAGTCAGCTTTACTCTTTCTAAAATTGTGAGAGAGAATGGAGAAAGGGGTGCTCACCGACGTTGAGATCGACGCCGGGGGCTGGGGCCGATCTGGAGGACGGCGTCGTTTGCCGGATGGCGGTGAGGTGCACAGAGCCGCCGGATCTAAGCGGTGGACGAGGTGGCCCACCACGATTCCGCTGGGTCGGAGAGGACTCGGGCGGAGCACAACGGCCAGGTTCGGCCGCAAAAAATTGCGGGGCGTCGATCGAGAGGCGCGAAGAGACGGCGTTGAAGACCCGCGCACGAGCTCGGCTCGCGACGAGGTTCTGGTAGTTGGTTGAGACGAGGAGGAGATCGACAAACGAACGACGCTCGTCATAGCAGTATCGGCGCGCTGGGGAGCTTGCCGAGCACAACAGCGGGGACTCGGCGGGCGGAGTGGATTCGCCGGCAGGGAAGTCGTCGGCGAACGCGTGGCTCGTGTAGGCGTCAGGCTCTGAGGAGGGTTGGGGTGAGCGGCGTTGGCCGAGCACGCCGCGGTGGAGACGGTGCGCGGTCGACGGTTGGTGGAGAGGCGAGCGGGGGTTCTTGCAGTGGTCGCTCGAGTGGACGGGAGCGGCCGATGGTGATGGTGAGCTACGGGGACGGTCCGGCTCGGCAAGAGCGGCGGAGGAAGGTAAGGGTTGTTCTATTTGTTTTCATTGTGATGATGGTGATGGTGGTTTTGGTTGGGTAATGATGGTGGTCGGGACGGAAATGGGCGGCACCGGAGTTGGGCGGCTAGCCGCGAGTGCTAGTGGTAGCAGAGGGAGGCGGGGTGGAGATGATGGTGGTTCGGGTATTGACGAGGTGTGGAGTTGGTGGTTGCTGACACGGCCGCGGTGATGCTGGAGAGTCGGAGTTATCTGGAGGAAATGGTTGTCATGGGGATGTAGTGTCGGGCGTGTCCGACACCGAGGAAAATATGTACATAGATGAATAAAATAGTAGAAGGGTTTGTGACGAACACATACACGATGCACGATAATTGAAGTTGATGTTTGTGGCTGGATCCGAAAATTTGGAGAAGCAGGCCTCCTTAAATAGGAGTTGAATTCCTAGTTCCGATAAGGATAAAAAGTCCCTCTAGATAAAATCTTCCTTTAGTTTAAAAATCAAATAATTTTTTAGATAAAACCAATCTAATCAATTTCTATAGTGATCGAGACTAACAATTTAGAGTATTAGGCTGTAATATCAAACAAATCATGTAAATTCAAATTCAAATTCAAATCAAAGACCCTCCAAATTAAATCTAATCGCAATCTATTAGAAATATTCGAAATAAATTAAAATCTAAGAGCCCAATTATTTAAATGCGTATTTAAATAATATTCTACGTTATCAAGATAATATAAGGTTTTATAAACCAATCTTTATTTTATTTTATTTTTAAAAAACAATTAGACAAAATTCTTTCTAGCAGTTTGCATATTACAATTTTCAAATTCAAGGCAAATAAGCTATCATCATAACAATTTAAAGATAGTATTCGTTGATAGCATATATAAATTTAAATCCAAAATAAAGTTGATTTATCATTATAAACCTAAAATAATATTTGTTGTCATGAAAATATTGTAAGTATATTTTAAAATTGAATCCCTTTTTATTATCCAAAAGTGTTTATGATCTTTTAAACTATCAAAACAAATAACAATAAAATTTAATAAAATATTTTTATTAAAATAAATTAGTACTTTAACTTAAACTAGTTTATTTGATTATCACAAAATATCTTTCAAAAAATCTCGAGGAAAATTACCTTTTAAACACAATAAAATAAAATATTAAAAATTCGGGAAGAAGAGTTACAAATCTACCCACCTTAGAAATAAATTTGTCCTCGAATTTAAGGACTACTAGAATAGATGGACAAGGTTGACCGACGAAAAAGATGGTAATATTACGATAAGAAAATACTGGAAAAAATTTCTTTAGTAGGAGAATCGGTCAACTATGGTGGAAATGAAAGGGGGTAAATAGGTATAGCTTGGTGTTAGGTTCTAGGTTTGGTGCAGGCTGGTTTAACACAATCGGGTCTCCTAAAATCAATAATTAAATTAATAATTAATAAAATCGTCTATAGGTGTTAAGTCGTAACACTGGCCGGTTTTCATAGTTAAAACACACAAATGGCTTGGCCTTTCCTTTTATGGCAAAAACACTAGTCAAAGCCCTCAACTATACTATCCGTGCCATGATCTCTAGTCATCTTGCACTTCGAGTCTTAACCATGACTAGGGCTTTCTATCGTAAAAAAATATCTATAAATTTCATAATCCCTATTTAAGTAATTAAATAACAACCTATATTTCAGAAATTTAGGAAGAGGGGTTGAGGGTTAGCTAAACGAGAAAATCATCAGACAGATTAACCACCAATTATAATCATGTACATGAGCAACAACCAAAAGTTATATAAAGGCTAACATGTTTGAATTACTCTCATACGAGTAGGATGTAGTTACGATCAAGGCTAATCGTGCAGGTCGTCTCTTGGCATGAGTTGGAATATGATCAAAATGATCATGATGAAAGTTGGAATAGAATTATAAATATTAGCAATAATTTAGTTTGAAGTATAGGCATGACTATGATTATAGTCAAAATAGTTGGTCATGATCAAAATTGTTTTAAAAAAGATCAAAATTTAAATCATTTTTGCACGAATAACTAGTTAAGCAAAATTATTTTAGGCACGATTATAGGATCAAAATCAAAAAATGCGAATTATCTTGACCGAAAATATAATAAAAGTGGTTTAGTCGCTATTAAAATCGTTTAAGAATAGTCAAATCAAACATCATTTCGATACGATTTAACTATTTGTCTATAATCATTTAGGTGCGAGGTTTAAAACCAAAATATAGATATGTTTAGGAATCGAGTGGGAGGGAACCTAAATTTGTTTAAATGATGGCGATAAAAGAAGGAAGGAAGAACTACCAGTTTATTAAAAAAGTGCTAAGGCAAAAAATCAATTTGAAAATTTACTAGTCATATGCCAATAAAAGATATAGGCTCTATGGTATTCGAAAATCGCATATTTGAAGTCGTTTCACCAAGATTTTATGCCTCGCCAGTGTACATCTGGCTGCAGTAAACTCTTGGTTCTACAACTCAAGCAATGATACGGTAACGAATACCCTATCCACTCTATCTATTCTTGACATAACAACTCAAAGATGAAATAGGACAACCAAGACATAGTTTAAATAATGTTCGATCACTCATTCTTATCTGGAATTACTTCAACTTAGGGGTCATGCCTCGCCAGTGCGCTGCTGGTTGCAATGAACCCGCAGTCTCCATAACTCAAATAAATGGCGACAGTGCGCTGCTGTCTTGCCATTGCGAGCCATCGAAAATTATTCCAACTATATTCATGAATTCTAAAGGAGCTTTCTAGAATTCCAGCAAGTTGATCATTATAGAAAATGTAAATATTTGTTCTCGAAATTCAATTTGAAAATCAGATGATGGAGTAGGAGAAAAAAATGATCGAAGACAAGAGAAAAATATATATATATATAAATTTTTATTTCTCTATTATTCAAGATTCAAGAGAAACATATTTATATCTTGAATCTTTGCAGAATAAATATATGGATAGTTTGATCATGTTAGGCTCCAACACAATGGGGGAAGATAAAATACTGACCTTTAGAAAATATAATAACTTATAAATAAGCAATATAGGTCTTACAATATAGTGCTAATTTAGAGAGAGAAAAGTAAAATTGTACGAATAATTAGGAATAGAAAATATAAGTAAAACGATCGAGAAATGACTGGAGATAATATGAACATTACAATCCTTATTATACGGATATTCAAACGATTGAGAGGGGACCTTAAGTTAACAACTAACTCAAGATTCCTATGTGACCACAGAATCAGAAATTATAAAATAGTTTATTATGGCAATATGTGAAATAAATAAGCATTACCTACCTACATAGTATGAGGGTGATATCTAAAGGGCTGAAAAGAAAATTTGCACGTATAGTCGATATTAGTAGTTGAATCTAAAGAAGTTCTAAGTTACAGGCGTCTACCCACCTTAGAGTCTACTATCGTGTAGAAACTCAAAAGTACATCCTTCTAGAAAATTTTCTCAGTTAGTAAATAGGTGTATAATTCAATAAATTCCTACCTGAATTATATGACCTATCTAGCAACCTTAGCTACCCAACAGTCAAATTAAATTTGGGACTCCTAATCCTAGTCATTCTCCTAAATTCAAGTTATTCCTAATGTGAATGAGCACTTCCTAGTTGCAGGCTCGCAATAGTACGACTAACTTAAGTACTATTTTGAGTTCGTATAATTTGTAAAAACTGACCTGTATGGGCCACCACAGCAGCAGCGTCAGACTGCCGACTTCCGACAGGGCATAGATGAGGTCTACCAGCTGGTCAAGACGACAATGGAGATGGTTACCGTACAGCCGCAGAAAGGACAGACACATCAGTGCCATCAGAGGACGCCGGGTATTCAGGAGTTTCAGAAGATGCATCCGAGGGATTTCTTTGGTACATAGGGCATCCACTATGCGGATGACTGGATAGAGCATATGGAGAGATATTCCGATTAGCAGAGATACCAGCCCGGCTTCAGATCGAGGCTGCGGGCAGCCAGATGCAGGAGTTGGCCCGCACATGGTACCAGACAGACCCCAGAGTGGGAATCGAGGGACAGACTTGGGCAGCCTTCAAGACGCTGTTCAATTAGCAGTTTTTTCCTGACGTATCACTTGGAGGCACAATTTGAGAGCCTAGTTCAGGGGAGCCAGACAGTCGGGGAATATGCTGGAGAGTTCTGCCGGCTGGGCAGATTCATTGAGGACCTGAGCGAGAAGACGAAGGCGAGGAAATTCTGCAGAGGTTTGATCAGAAAGGTCCGGTCATTGACCAAGAGTGACAGGGATGCTTCTTTCGCGGAGATCTTAACAGGAGCTATGGCGGAAGAGGACGACCTAGCGTTGAAGCTGAAGAGGGGTCGGGACTTTCAGGGAGCCAGTAGCAGTGGAGGTCAGGCTAAGAGGCCTCATGTACAGATTCAGCAGACACAGGCACCAGTGATGGTTCGGCAGGTGCAGCATCAGTATCGGGGTCAGGACCCGAAGACGATCAGTTGTTCCTACTGCAGGAAGTTGGGACACACCAGGGAGCAGTATAGGAAGAGGCTGAGGGTGTCACGACCCGCACCTGCTTTTCGGATACGAAGCGTGTCCAAGCCCAGCCTACGCCGCAGTGTCAATGGTAGTACGCTGTCTATACACAAGTCACGGCAATCCAGAATCTCATTGTAACTATATCTCATCCACAGAATAATCATGTCACAATCAAGATCAATAAAAAGACATGAACTGAACAATAATGAATATAACTGAATATCAATGGTCACGTCCGGTGGAAACAAATCCACTACCAATAGACGAAAAAATAGAGAAATACATGAAGTAACTAACTGGATAAAACTGCTAATATAAACTACCTCAACTGCAAGCACTGCGATCTGAATGCTAACTCAAATCCACACGTCTTCTCCTGGCTCAAACTCGGCTAACCTGAAGAGATCATCAGGTCCTCAGAGGACTAGCAAGATACATAAAAATGAGTCTTTCAAACAGTTTATTATGCATGAAGAAAAATACAGAATAACCAAGTAAAACTGAGCAATGAATAAAGCACGAATCTATACACTGTCTACACATAAGTGAACTGCTGAACGAGGACGATAGAACTCATGTCAAGATGTCAACGGATGACCAAATCGAATACTCAACCCTCGTCTCTAGTGTGGACTCGCATGTTTGAACTACTAACCCTCGCCCCTAGTGTGGACTCGCAGGCTAGCATCACCCTCGCCCCTAGTGTGGACTCACAGGTGTGAACCATATACTACTAACCCTCGTCCCTAGTGTGGACTCGCAGGTTAGCATCACGCTCATTCCTAGTGTGGACTCGCAGGTGTGGACCAAATACTACTAACCCTTGCCCCTAATGTGGACTCGCAGGTTAGCATCAAGGATTCAAGACACGGAGGTAAAAGCAGTTCAGTTCACGACTCACGACATGACTCGATCAATGCACAAGTGAACACGACCAGTAAGACGCAAAGCTAACTGTGAACACGGTCTATATAGCAATGATACAAGTATATAAATAGGATATAAAAGATACATTGCAACAATATGAGAAAACTGGATAACAATAAAAGACAGTGCATGTAAATAAAACTGTGTAGAAAGGCAAGGTATACTTGCCTGTGGTCCTGTGCTGCTGGTACGAGTCGATGCACTGAGTCAAGCCTAATGAACCTATTTGAAACATATATAATGGGTCAATAAAAATGAGTTTGCGAGGAATTACAATTTATCCTTAGATTATTAATCTCTAGATTACTACCATTTCATCTAATCCCCTTAGCCCACTAGTAGGATACTTGTCTAGTTATCTTGTCCTTTCTTTGCAGGTTAACTATCTGATCAAACTCTATAATAAAGCTAATCTCCTAAATTAACCATAATCCTACATTTAAACTAATCCTATACTCATATATATCTCATATATAATGCATAACATACACTAACATATATGTGTACTAGCACATAGCAGCAATGAACCAACACAAAAAGGGGGCAGGACAACATAGTATAAGTGTATGCAGTGTAGCAGTATAGGCAAGTGCAGTGGTTGAAGAATATTGGATTTGGAGAAGTGGTATTGCAGGGTATGTTAACTGTAAAGGGCAGTGAAGCAAAAAAGAAATAGGATACCAAGAAAAATATACATGACAGATGGTTAATGGACCATCTGCAGGACTTATCTGAACCACAAAGGGAAGTAGTAGTCTAAGGTCATGTAGAGCACTCTACTGTACAGATCATAAGTGATGGTATCATCAATGCAGTGAATGTAATATGGGAATTCATCATCAGGTATGTAATGTATGCAAGACAGAATATAATAAATTCAGGAAGAAGTCGTATACAATACTGTAATGAATTTTTAGGGGTCTATTTAAAATGCGGGCAGTGTAAATGAAATGAATGTGCAGTGACTAGTTTGTCACTTAAGGACACCAATTATTTGGACTAAGTTACCTCTATGATTCCTTAAATCAGAACATGGAGTGCTCAGCAATGAGGGCAATACAAGTGTTCTCTGAATTTTCATATGATGGAAATCAAGATAATTGGACTGCAATGATTGATACCTACTCAAACAAGGAAGACACTCTATGGGTCATGGGCTAAACATCCCCATAGGTGTGCTCGAGCCACACTTCAAATGAACCAATAGAGTTCACAAGAGTCGAACTCAAAATTATTTAGGGGCAGGTCAGCCACAATATAAATAGTAATGATCAAAATTAAGGAATGATAACATGGAATAAAAACAAGGGCTGTTTAAGCATTAAAATGCTGAACTAAAAGACTCAGGCTAACATTAGGACTGAACTCTAACATTCTCATACATAAACCTGAAATAAAAGACTAAAATCAAAGGATAAGAAGACTGAATCCTCAAGCAAGGGCTGATGCAATTACTAATGGATTACAGGGAACATCAACCAAGGTTTGGACTTCTCCTAACTATCTTGACCTGTCCATATAAGCTTGCAAAAAGAATTACAGGCAGTTCATACAATCTGGACTGACCTGGTGATTTGCAGTGAATGCAAGTCCTACCCAATATAAGGGCTTCATGAATACAACCTAACCAGTTGTATAAGCAATAGGATATGTAGGATGTAAAAGGGAATGGCTATACCATGGATCTGATATATAGATATTAGGACTGAAACAAGTTCTGAACAGGTGGCTAAGTGTATCACAGCATGTAGCTATGAGTCAATGTGTGCAGATGCAATGGACATACCAGTAACCTCACATAGCAAGGCCTCTATTGTACAGAACTAATAAAGTGAATGACTGATAGAGGGTTTGCTATTTCTGTGGGTCTGAAGCCCACCAGAAGATGGATTGTCCTATTGCACCTCCTTTTGAGGGAGCTAGGCCACCTGTAGCTCAGCACCAGAGGGGTAGAGCTTTCGCGATGGCGGTCGAGGAGACCGACGCTGCAGGTGATGGGTTAGCAGGTTTGTCATTCTTGTTCTTCTTCTCCACCTTCATGTGTGATTTCCATTAGTACCTGTCAGGATATTCTTGTAATATGTTAGATAGCATAGTTACCCTGATAGAGACTGTGGGATCACGACCAGTAGGACTGAGTTTTGCATGTTATCCTTCAACCTTGTTTGATTGGGGGTTTGACCTAGGAGGAGTACGATCATCTTAATTTCGAGGACGAAATTCTTCTAGGGGGTAGACTTGTAACACCCAGTTTTCCAAATGAGGGTAATTTTGAAAATTTGTGTTTATAATCATTTAATAATGATATTTAAATCATGTTGTAATTTTTGGTGATTTTTAATCAATTTAAAACTATTTAAAATATTGAATTACGATTTTGATGGTTAACTAGTTAAACCCTAGTTTTGCTAAGCCGGAGACTAACCATGACCATGGGAGCCTAGTCATATGATTAGAATTTCAAATTACCAATTTTTAGCCTAAGGATATTTTGGTCATTTTGACAAATTTATGGAATTATAATTTTGATTAATAAAATATTATGCTAATCTTTTAGTTAAGCCTTAACCTAGAAGTTTAACCTAACCTAGATTAGTCTTGAGGTTAGAATCATGGTTAGAACATTCCTACTAAGTGCCAAGGTTAGTAATATCTAGATATTCCTAGGTAAGATATTACTCCTAGGATATTTGTGGAAAAGTTAGCCCTATGACTAGTTGAACCAATAGGAAAGCTTAGAATTGGGTGGACAACTCTTAGCCACTCATCTAGACCTAAAACCTAACCCTAATTGATCTATAGCAGCCATCAAACACCCCCTTCCCCTTCCTATAAAGTCTCATTAACAAAGCCCTTGCCTCTTTTACTTCTTGCTTAGAACCCTAAAAGTTCCTCCTCAAATTCCTTCCCCTAATATCCAAATCAAGCCCAAATTGGCCCTAATCAATTGCATCATCACCCTCTACCATAGTGGGAGCTAGTAGGGACTTGCTAGCTAGGATTTGAATTGCTTTGGTCATTTGAAATTCAAAGGGGAACCCTCAACCTCACCCTTCTCATTGAGATTCATTCTCAATAGGTAAATCCCATGAAACCCTTATAAAATCATGTTTTATTTTCATAAATGCATGCATATAGGTATACCCTAGCTGTAGAGTTAGTTTGGTGCTAGGTAGTGTCCATTTTGTGTCTGTATCGGACACGTATCGGTGTATTTAAATGCATGTTCGATGAAATGTCACATAGAAATGGATTTTGTTAATTTTCAAAACTAATTACATGTATGTGTAGCCTAACATGTGTATATTACAACCCAAATTGACTGAGTTGATTTTAGATAGGTTTGGATACTGTTTTAAGGCTTGGACACGCAGCACGAGATACCGCACAGGGCTCGTACGGCTGCCCTGCTGTTCGAGTATCCTAGCAGACACGACACGGCACCACGTGACATAAAAATTGGTGGACACGTGGGGGCACTGTCTGCCATCACCCACACAAAATTTGAGGCAAAATGATCGAGTGGATCGAGAGAAAACTCGATCGCACCGATCCTTGCCTGTGCTGCACGCGCGTGAAAACGCAAACTGATACGCACGTTTTGACACGACACGGGGGCATGGGGACGTAGTGCAGGATGACACGAGTGTAGCCCTATATGGGGCGAACACGTGGACATGACCACGATATGTGTCGTGCAACGTGTCGTGTCCTAGAGCGACACACACGCATGTACGACGCTGTGTGCCTGTGCGCGTGTCTGTGGTGTTCATGAGCCAAGACACGTCGTGTCCTATTTCCCCAGGACACGAGATGATTCGTAGGACACGTGCACGAGTGTGGGTTGGATTACCAACCATTTAATTTGTGTATTAATGAGTTTTTATTGTTCGAATTTCAATTTTCCCATTTGACTGATACATGTTTCAGTTTTGAGATTTCTGAGAGTTTAATTCCATTTTAAACCGATTTTTCCTGTTTAAATGCCATGATTATTCACCTATACATATGTATTAGTTACTGAATTATTGGTTTATGGTTTGTGTTTGGAAATTTGGATTCGAAGGGGGTTTTTGAACTGTGGATATAGACTTAAACTGAATAGTCATGTTACTCACTGTTAGCTTAAAATTCTGATTTTAATTCCTTTTTTTCAAACTGATTTGATATTAATTTTCATGTTAAATTCTTACACCTGTGTGTTAGCTACTATCAATGATGGTTGTGATTGGTAGTTAGGTTTCGAATTTGATGAATGGATTTCGGTTTGGTATTGGATTAGGACTGTCGACTGGTACACAGTCCTGAAATGGAAAATCATGAACTTTACATTCCCTTTTAATAACTGAATTGATGTTAATTTGCCTTGTTTAAATTCCATACATGAGTAGTTGTATTACTTAAATGATTGGTTAGGATTTGCATTGAGATTAGTTATTGATTTGGTGTTTGAGATGGGGTAAATGGATTTCGAAATTGGTGTTTGGGACTTATTATTAACTGTCAAATACTTGAATTTTCCTGAGATGGTGCACCATTCACTAATTCTAATCATTGGATTCTGAGATTATACACTAATATTCCTGAGATTTAATCCCAATTTTCCTGAGATTTGTTGATTGTTCATGTACACTAATTTCAGTCCTCATACACTCACCATTTTCCCAATTTTCACACACATTAATTCACATTACACCCTATCAATGAACTGCCATTGGTTTTCAAATTCCTAAGAACACTATTTCCTAATTAAACCCTGTCATATTGACACCCATAAACTGAGATAGGTTAACTCACATCTCATTGATCACACACACACACACTAACTGTCATCTACACCCTCACACGTAGCCTTGGTTCCAGTTTTCCTAATTCACACTATGTTCATAACCCACATACACATCACCTTGACACAACACAGCCCCTACATTGCAAACACATACCACACAGGTTCCTACTCCCTGTTAGCAAAACCTATCACATGACACACCCTAGCCAATATGCATACACCCTATTCCTGTTACTTTACAAGACACTAACCACACACTAATTTATACACTAGCCTAAAACCTATCATAGACACACACTCATGTTCATTTCTCTACACCTACACACATGGCTCTCTCTATATGTACATATATGTTGATAGCCCATATGTGTGTATATATATATATATATATATATATATATATATATATATATATATATATATATATATATATATATATATATAAAATAATATATATATATATATATATATATATAAAATAATATATTTTTATTTTATTTTTTTTATTTTTTTATTTTATTTTTTTTTAATATATATATATATAATTATATATATATTATTATATATATATATATATTATTTTATATATATATATATATATATATATATATATATATATATATATATATATATATATATATATATATATATATATATATTATTTTATATATATATATATATATATATATATATATATATATATATATATATATATATATATATATATATATATATATATGTATGTTTTGTCTATATAATTATGTGGTTTATATGTGTGATATTTTATTAATGTAATGAAATGCAAGTAGATTTGTATCTGTGTATGTTCATTTTTGTATTAGGCTATAGCCTATGTGGATACCTACCTATATTATTAGTATATTTAAACTTATGTGTGTGATAGCCTAGTTTGGCTTGTACTTGTGCTAGATTGCTAGTATAGGGTTGGGTTAGGCCTAGTGAGACTCGATGGACTAGAGTGTTGACCAAGGTTTGACCCAATAGTTCAGGATTGACTAAGAGTTGACCAAAACCCTAAGGTTGACCAATAGTTGACCAATTGACCCTTGCTAGCCTAAGTTGACCAGTTGACCAAGGTAGCCTTGTTGTTGACCTAGTTGACTAGAGTGTTGATGTGGTTTGACCCAGAGTTGACCAAGTTTGACTTTGACCTAGTTTGACCTAGACAGATGACCAGGTTTTGACTTAGAGTTGAATTTGACCTAAATTGACCTAGAAATTATGTAGATTGTATCGTAAACTTCATTGGTCTTATTTTAAACACATTATAACCTATACTGTTCTATTTAGGACATTGTGACTCTGGTGCAGACATTTGATATTACACACACTTTTTCAGAGTATCAGGCGAGTATATTATCTGATAGTTCTCTCATTTATTTGTCAATTACTGTACTTCAGTTCTAGTTACTTTTATGTGATTCTTACAACACGTATGGATATTTCTGGATTCATGTATGCGACACACATACCATGTTGTCTGGCCTCTATTACTGGAATCATTGTTAGTATCATCATATCTGACATCTATTACTGGAATCTACTGGAATTATTCTGGAATCATTGCTGGTATCATTACGTTTGGCTGGACTCATCTCGATTCTTGTGTCTTGTACTGGATTCACTTGCATTACGGGGCGGGGAAATATTTAGTAAGACATGTAGACATACCCCAAATCTGGAATCTCCCTACTGGAATCTACTGGAAGCATAGCCATCTCTCGTCTGATCAGTGAGAGATGTGCCTGATACCTACAGCCGTTTACATATCGATCTCGGTATTTTAAAATACACTGTTAGAGTATAGTCTGGACTCACCCTGAAATCTTTGATCACTGACTGGAATCATCTTATACTAGACTCATCTTGTACTGGAATTATCTGGTATCAGATTCATGTTGTCTGGACTTACTTGGGTTTTACACTTGTTTATATTTACTGTCTGGACTTATATCATGTTACTCTAGTTCAGCTAGTTTCTATTTACAGTCTTTATTGCCATGATTCTTCTCTTGTTTTACTTACCTTACTTTCCTTGTATCTTAACTGTTCTATATACCATCACCTGAATATAAACTACCATGTTCATCAATAAAACTGTCTATAATTGCTTTAGAGTTCTCTGTCATTACTTGGATTTTCTAGATGAATTATACTCGTTCCTGTCCTGACTGGACCTGTTGAAAATATTACAGATGATTGCCCTGAGGATATTTGCCCTACTTGCCTTGGAGCAGGAGATGGCTTAGCTACCTTTGGCCCCGACACTCAGGAGTGATCGGGAGACTAGCTAGTAGACTTGGTTTAGTTTTCATGTTTTAGAACTTGAATTGTAATAAATTAAGATATGAGTTTGTATTTGAGTTTGTTTGAGATATTATTATTTAGTAGTTGATATTGTTATTGTTTAGTCTTTAGTTATGAACTTTTGTGTTATCTTATCGTGCTTATACTGTGATTGAGATTTCATTATATCTATACTTGTCCTCCGTTCGGAGTTGAGATTTGATAAGTATATTATATAATTGCGTGAGTTGTTGATTAGATAGTAACATAGGACATCGTTCTACCACCGACACTGTGGCGTAGGCTGGACGTATCCACTTCTTATGCCCCTATACTGGGTACGGGTCGTGACAGTTAATTGTCTCCTTTTGAAAACAACTGTCCTCCTTTGACGATTTTGCTTTTTTTTCAGTAATTGATTCCTTGTTTGATCTGTCTTTAGGATGGTGGAGACACGATCGCAACGCTCTAGTCTTAGGGATACCACTAAGAGGCCTGCTCATCAGCAGAGGTCTTTCCAGCAGCAGTATAGGCCATTTCAGCAGGCACAATAGAGACAGGTTCAGCAGTCACCGAGACAGCAGCAGGCCATCATTTGTGACTTCTACAAGAAGCCAGGGCACGGGTGAAGTGAGTGCAGGAAGAGGCTAGGCAAGTGCCTACTCTGAGGTTCATCGGAGCATCAGTTGAGGGAGTGTCCTGAGGCTTTCGGGTGTAAAGGACAGGGAGTAGAAACCAAGGCTCCAGTGGAGCAGCAGAGGGGACCATTGCCGACTCAGCAGCAGAAGTTTGTCCAGCACCAACAGCAGACTAGAGGAGGCCAGCAGGGGCGAGCTTTCGCCATGGCAGCGGAGGATACCGAGGCAGTTGGCAATCTGATAGCAGGTTCTGTTTTTATCGACTCTTTTTCTACATTCGTATTATTTGATTCGGGTGCTTCCTATAGCTTTGTGTCTGTATCATTTGCCATTAGACACTAGATTTCTTCTGAACCATTACCTAGGACTTGCAAGATTACGACTGGGGGTGGTATTATCCTCGTCCGTGATGTTTGCAAGGATCGGAAAGTAGTTTTGGGAGGCCGAGAATTGGGTGTGAGTCTCTCATAATGCCATTATCGAACTACGATATTATACTCGGTATGGATTGGTTGAGCAGGTACCATGCCAGTATAGATTGTCGCGGTAGTAGATTTCTTTTCAGCATGCCAGGAGAGCCAGAGTTCGAGTTCACCAGGCGGGAGTCAGAGCAGAGCAGCGGAGTTTTTTGCGGAGTTTCAGCAGAGGAACAGAGCATGCCACATCCACTGATAGCTGAATTTATGGATGTGTTTTCGGAGGAGTTGCCAGGGTTGCCTCCGGACAGGAATATGGAGTTCTCTATAGACTTGGTACCCGACGCAGAGCCGATATCTCAGCATGTCTATAGAGTGAACAACAGTGAGCTTGTGGAGTTGAAAAAGCAGGTGGACGAGTTGCAGGACAAGGGCTTCATCCGATTGAGTTCTTCACCGTGGGGTGTGCCAGTACTCTTTGTACCGAAGAAGGATAGGTCGGTACGGATGTGTATCGACTACAGGGCACTCAACAACCTCACGATCAAGAACAAGTACCCGCTGCCGAGGATCGATGACATGTTCGATCAGTTGAGCGGAGCGAAGATATTCTCCAAAATTGATCTGAGGTCTGGTTATCATCAGGTAAAGGTGAAGAAGGAGGATATTCCGAAGACAGCTTTCAGGACTCAGTATGGCCAGTTTGAGTTCATGGTAATGCCGTTTGGGTTAACTAACGCCCCGACGGTGTTCGTGAACTTGATGAACAAGGTGTTCCACCAGTACTTGGACAAGTTCGTGGTGGTATTCATCGATGACACCTTGGTGTATTCGAAGACCCCAGAGGAGCATGAGGAGCATTTGAGAGTGGTTCTGAAGACTCTTAGGAAAGAGCAGCTTTACGGCAAGCTCTCGAAGTGTGAGTTCTTCTTGGATCGAGTTGATTTCCTAGGTCATGTTGTGACCGGAGATGGGATCTCAGTCGACCCGAAGAAGATCAGAGCAGTCGAGGCATGGACAGCACCGAGTTCAGTCGCGGAGATCAGGAGCTTTCTGGGATTGGCAGGATACTACAAGAGGTTTGTTTAGGATTTCTCCCGGATTGCAGAGCCATTGACTAGGCTGACCCGGAAGGACGCAGTGTTAGTCTGGTTAGAGGAGTGTCAGGTTGCTTTTGATGAGTTGAAGAAGCGACTGACGACAGCCCCGATTTTGACATTGCCATCAGGATCAGGCGGGTTCACTATCTACAGTGACGCCTCAGAAAAGGGTTTGGGTTGTGTCTTGCAGCAGCATGGGAAGGTGATTGCCTATGCATCCAGGCAGTTACGTCCGCATGAGAAGAACTACCCTATCCATGATTTGGAGTTGGCGATAGTTATCTTTGCTCTAAAGCTGTGGAAGCACTATCTATACAGAGAGCGTGTGGAGATCTTCACAGACCACAAGAGCTTGAAGTATGTGTTTACACAGAAAGAGCTCAACATGAGGCATCGCAGATGGTTGGAGTTGATGAAGAACTTCGACATTTCATTGCAGTACCATCCAGGGAAGGCCAACGTGGTTGTCGATGCCTTGAGTAGGTATCCAGTAGCTATGTGTGGATCGCCACTTATTAGCAGATTTGGAGAACTTGGAGATCGAGGTGATCGTATCAGGAGTTCAGATACAGATGTGGGGCCTTCAGATTCAGTCAGACTGATGGAGAGGATCAAGTCAGCTCAGTTCGACGATGTTACTCTGCGGTGTATCCGAGAGCAGGTTCGAGAAAGATTGGTAGATGAGGAGTTCGTCATTGCAGAGGACGGCACATTCAGACACGGTTCCAGACTGTATGTACCTAGCGGAGAGCTTTAGGAGCAGGTCATGCAGGAGGCCCATCGCTCTCAGTACTCTATGCATCCAGGTGCCAACAAGATGTATAGAGATTTGAAAGAGCATGTATGGTGGTATGGGATGAATCGGGAAATAGCACGCTTCGTAGCCAGGTGTCTAGTCTGTCAGCAGGTTAAGGCAGAGAGACAGAGGCCAGGAGGACTGTTGCAGCCATTGCCTATTTCGGAGTGGAAATGAGAGCACATCATGATGGATTTTGTTTCTGGATTACCGCATTCACCAGGAGAGAAAGACGCGATTTGGGTCATCGTGGACATGTTGACCAAAACGGCCCACTTTTTGCCATTTAAAGTAGGGACGTCTACTGAGAAGCTACCGGAGATGTATATGCGACAGATTGTCAGGATACACGAAGTTCCGGTGAGCATTGTCTCGGATCGCAATAGTCGCTTTACTTCCCATTTATGGCGGAGTCTGCAGACTAGTTTGGGCACTCAGCTCAAATTCAGTACTGCATACCACCCTCAAACGGATGGACAGTCAGAGAGGACTATTCAGACTTTCGAGGACATGCTGCGGACTTGCGTTCTGGATTTTGGAGGTTCTTGGGAGGACCACTTGCACCTAGTAGAGTTTGCATACAACAACAGTTACCAGGCAATATTGATATGTCACCATTCGAGGCATTGTACAGGCGTAGATGTCGTACTCCCTTGTCTTGGGATGATGTTAGAGAGCGAGCTTTATTAGGACCTGAGATGGTTGTTGCAGCAGTCGAGAAGGTAAAGCTCATCAGAGATCGACTTCGCATGGCGCAGGACAGACAACGGCATTGGGCCGATAGCCACCGAAGACCCTTGGAGTTTAAGGTACGACTTAGACTTAGGATTAGGATTTTGTTGTTTGTGATTTTTGTTGATCATGTGATTGTTTTTAGTTAAATTGAGACCATGCTTGTGCTAGGTTGGAGATATGGTATTCTTGAGGATTTTACCGACTCGAGGCACTATTCGTTTCGGTGGAGGAGGGAAGCTTAGCCCACGCTATGTCGGACCTTTCGTTATCAGTGGGAGGGTCGGTGACATGTCATACAGACTGGACTTGCCCCCTTCCTTAGCGGGAGTCCACAATGTATTTCACGTATCGCAGTTGAGACGGTATGTGGCAGATCCTAGCTATGTACTGGACCATTTCGAGATTGAGGTGGGCCCAACTCTCAGTTATCTAGAGCAGCCTGTGAAGATTCTGGATCGACGGGAGAAGGTGTTGCAGAACCAGTCGATACCCTTAGTTCGCGTAGCTTGGAGGCATCACTTTCCAGGAGAGTCCACCTGGGAGAGAGAGGATGAGATGCGCGAGCGATACCCCTATCTTTTCCAATCTTGAGGTATGATTCTGTCCTTCTTAATCATGCAGTTTGTCTTTAATTTTGAGGACGAAATTATTTTAAGGGGGGTAGACTTGTAGCATCCACTTTTTCATAGAAAGGGTATTTTAGTCATTTTAGCCATTTTGGCCATTTTATGATTTTTCTAGATATTTTGACTTGTGTTGTGCTAGCAATTGGTTTAACCTTAGTGGACTTTCTATAAAAGCCTAACCATGTCTTAGAATTTATTTTTTACCTATTAGAATTTATTTAGGGCTCGGGTTCAATTTAGAAGGCTTTTGGATGATTTTAAGCCTTTTTGCATATAGCCTTTTTGAGCCTTTGTGACTTGGACCTTATTACAACTTGAGAGAGTTGGCCCATGTGAAATCCTAACCCTAGAAACCCCCCATATGGCCGGCCACAGCAGTACCCTCACCCTCTCTCATTCATTTGTAAAGCATAGCCTCCACAAGTGAAACCCTAAAAGTTCTCCTCCTCCAAAAATTCTAGTTTCTTCATCCGGAGTCCGTTTCTCCCCAAATGAACTCCGTTGCACTCGTCTAGAAGAGGAGGATTTGCTGGAGTAATACTAACGAGGAGGCAAAGGCATTTGCTTAAGGGGAATCGACCGACACGACGACCGAGGGACTCCGTTTATTGAGTTTTTGACACTCAATAGGTAAACCCTTTTCCACCATAGTTATTCTAAATTTTCTTTCATATTTGCATCCATATAGGTGCCCTAGACTTGTCCATAAAGTTTGGTTACATTTCGAGTTCATTTGCTAGCGGTATCGGACATGTGTCGGCCCGTCAAGACACGTGTTCGACGAAATGCCGCTAAGAAATAAAACTTACTGTTTTTCAATTCTGTCTTCACGAACGTTTAGATAATATTAATTTAAGAAAATTTTGTAAAGACAGATCGGAAATCGATGACATTTCAGCGGTATTTCGGGCATCGGACGCACGTGCACCGATCCCGTGCACGAGGCCGTGCATGCCCTGCCGTCAGCGTATTGTATCTCGATGCACAGATAATATTTTTGCCTGAAATTTCTTGAGCACATGGGGGAAACCTCTTCCCACATACTTCAAAAATTTCACGGTTTCTCGTTGAGCGAGTGCGGAGAAATCCGACGTGCATCGTTCAGCCCCTACAGTGCACTGTGCTGAAATTGTCGCTGAAACGGACTTCGTACGCGTTCTCGACGCGACGAGGACCCGTTCCAGGACCTTAGACATGTAGAGCTATACCTGGACTACCCGAGGAATCAACCCCAAGTCGTGGCATGGCCCAACGAGCGAGCCACGAGGACCGAACCGCGCGCACGAAGGGCACGCGCGGGCGTGCACGAGCAGCAGGCCGCACGTGGTGCGGGGCTGCGTGCGTCGCCTTGGTGTGACGTGTCACCTATCCTAGACCTACCCTAGGACCCCTCTAGCAACGTGCACGAGCACGAGGCTTCTCGTTGTGTGTGCGACGCTCAATCGAGCGAGAACGCACGCATACGTGCACGTTGACACGCGGTATCGGGTTTTTTAGATACGCGTTCTGTGGACACAACACGGATACGATTTTGAACCCGGGAGTACCTGAGCGCATCATGTAGGTTGAGACCAACGTGTATGCCAAGTTTCGCGGGTTGATTTGATGTATTTTGCGATTTGAGTCATTTTGTCGAAATTGGGTTCTTCGGGTTCAAGTTTTTGAATGGAAATGTATTTTTTTGATTCTTTGACATTAACCCGTATTTTCTGATTTGTTAGTTCATAGATGATAATTAGAACTTGCGGGAAGAGATCTGCAAAATTTTTACCTATTTAATTGCTATTTTCAAGCATATATGAGTTTCTACTTGTAGGTTTAAATATATATAAGTAGTATATATATCTTTCAAATGAATATGGTTATATATGTTTGTAAGCACTGTTTTGAAGCAAGGTTCAATTTTTTCCAGATTTGTGAGTCTCTCGGATTTGCGTAATCGATCCATTTCTCACAAGTGCATCTCTATACATGTATATATATATCTTTGCATAGCCTATATATATGTAAGTTTATATATATAAATACTTGTGTAATATATTTTTGGGTAGGAAGATGATTTGGGGCTGATTTATTTCCAGAATTCTGGAGTTGATAACAGTCCGTATTTTTCGCACCACCATTCTTTCATATATGGGTTATGTATATATGTATGTGCTTAGAGGGAAGACTATATATATGTATATATATACATATATGCTTTTGGTTGATAGAATGTAGTTTATGTGTGTTTGTATGTTAGTGCTGTAACCATTGGAGTATTGGGACAGATTAAGATCGACCCAAAGACCTTAGTTTAGTCGAGTTGACCGACAAGTTGACCAAGTTGACAAAAGTCAACTTTGGGTTAAACTTGATCCAATTCAACTCAAACGAACTTAGAATGACCTAGAAACTTGTGTGTGACCTAAAAATTAGTAAATGGACTAGTTGACCAATGTTTGACCAGGTTTGACCAGCATTGATCAGGTTTGACCAGAGTTGACCAAGGGTTGACTTTGACCAAAAGGGACCTAGAAGCATGAAGTCTTGCATTGTAGCTATTTCTTTTGATATTGTAGACTTGGTTGTGACATGTGTATACTTTAAATAGGTTTATATTGTCCCGGTTTAGCTACACTTTATCATCAGCAGTTCGGTTTGTCAGGCGAGTACATTCTCTGACCTTTTTATACTTGTTTGGATATGTTCTCTTGTTACAGACTAGTATACTTGATGCTGACACGATGTTCACACAGATTAGTACCCTATGGATCTTTTCATGCGATGTTATTCTCTCGGATACATCGAGTATGTCATGTTCATGTACTTTATCGTGTTCATCATGTACTCCATGTATTCATATTTATCCATGTACACTCATATGTTATTCATGTACACTCATGACCATATGAGCTCCATGTCTAAAGTAGTTGTTATTCATGTGCAATAACATATCATGACTCGATCCTTGTGTATTGATTGGGGGCAGGGTGAGTGTAGTTGGTTATGTGATCATTATTCTCAGTATGTATTCATGTGCAACTCCATAGTTTACCCATGTGCAACCCAACCTGTTTACATAACCAAATTATGCTCTATATCATATAGATAGTTACATTTCTCTATTTATCATATTTATATCTCGTCTCGATATTCTCTCTCTTGTTGATTTTTTTGCAGCATTTTATGTATAATTTTATATAGCTTGCTTTATATGTCCAATCCTGATATGATCTGTTGTGAGAGATATGTGCCCGTTCCGTTCTGATTGGACATGTTAAAATTTTACAGGTGATGATGAGGAGTTTTGTCCTATTTATTATGGCACTGGCTTAGTGTCACGACCCGCACCCGGATATACGGGTACGAATACGTGGGCCACGCCCAGCCTACGTCGCGGTATCGGCGGTAGAACGCTGTCAAGTATACTATACTAACTACAACATCTAAAGATCCATAACTAGAAATGTACTCATGTCACATCACGAAAATTAAGGAAGATAAGACAAGAAATAATAACAATATCACTAGAACAACTAGAATCTACTATGATCATAAGACAGGAAAAATAAAGAAGGAACAACAGGACTAACTAAGGATAACTACCAGGCAACTCATAGAGAAGAATAGTGGGAACCACCTCAGTTAGCATCAACATCTGTAATATTTTCATAACGTATCCAGTCAGGAGCGGAACGAGTACATATATCTCATAACAGATCTCAAGATAGAATAAAAGCTATAAGACTGTAAATAGAGCATATACAATAAAATCATGGAGTGTACATGTATGTATCATGGCATGGTAAGCTGTAAAGCTAGAGCTAGAACAAGAAAATAGAACGGGATCATGGCATGTACACGAATCAAGGTAAGCTATATATCCAATGTGTGTGAGTAGTAGTTTCAGCTTGTGATCGGCTTGGGTACCTGTCAAGAATCGGCCTGGCAAGTCATAAGTGCGGTATATGACTCACACTGTTCGGGAATCGGGATGGATCTGATCACAGGCATACGCTACTACTCCCCCTACCCCAACTGGTAGAATGGATCCAAACAGGACACGTCACTGCACGGGATTCTAATAAGAAGGTCGCGAACCTGCTCTAGAATCAGTGACCATATATCGAGCAAGAGCTACAAGGGTGCTTGCACAATACATCCCAACCTAAGAAGGAGAGACATCTCTCGTCTGGATTCAAGAATACCAATCCGTGAGAACCATGTGTCAGGGATAAGCATATCAACACTAATTACATGAATCATAACAGTTATCATAAATTGGGAATAAGTTATCAGAGAATGTACTCGCCTGGGGTCCTGCTGTCAATATGAATCAGGATTCAGAGTAAAGCCACAGACCTAAAGATGAAATAATACAAGAGCTGATCAGGGTCAAAAGACATACTAAACATCTAGGTCAAACTAAGTCAAACTAAGACAAACTGGGTCAAGGTTGATGTACAGTTGACTTTGGTCAAAAAGTCAACGTTGGTCAAGTCTGATCAAACCTAGGTCAACTTATGAATTTCAGTGATTTAGAAATCACTGAAATCGAGGGTCTCTAAAACAACCAAAAGGAGAAAAATATTATAATAATAGGATGACACAAAAAGGGAAGAAATCTACAAATGTTGTCGGATGATAAAACTAACATCACCGACGTGTCCAGAATGGTCAAATCAGCTAGGATAGCCTGTCCAAAAGTCCAGTTTGGACACAGGGGCAAAACGGTAGTTTCGGGCCAAAATGATGTCCGCCGTTGGACACACTTTGCACCGAAAAGCGTGTCAGGATAGAAGTCTACAAAACCTAGCAAATTATATGTCCACGAATCCAGAATGATGATACGAACCCAACGGTATATCCGGAATTGGATTCCGATGAGCCGGCGTCAAAAAGTTCCGTTGACTCAGAAAGTGGGACCCGCTTTGCACCGAAATACGTGCCAGGGCCCACGTTCTCCAAATCAGGCAAACTTTATATGAAAACATGCCAGAACGACGCCACGAGTCTACTGGTGGTGTCAGAAATTGAATCCGGTGTCCCGGGTTCAAAAATGGAATTTTATAAGTGCAACGCTAAGAATTCGAACGGCCAACTTTGGCGTCGAATTCGACCGACCTAACAAGCTCAAACTGAAATGAAATCTAAAGGGGGCAGGAAGAGGGTTATACCAGCTGTGCACCGGAACTGGTAGCGCGCAAAATGAAGCTGCGACGACGAAAATACGAACCCGCGAAGTTGGCATCGCAAAACTGTCCAAAAACAGTACAAATTAAAACGTCAACTTGGTGGCCGGTTTTGATGTATCAAACGACGAAAATAACGGGTGAAATTTGACAGAGGCGAAGAGGGATATACCGAGATTGCGACGGAGCAAAGAGATTGCCGATCCAACGGTCGGATTGTCCAGAAAATCAGCGCGAAGTTGCTGCCCCGAGACGTGAATTCTGGACTTCGCGCGCGCGCGTCACGGCGGAATCTCGTGCAAAACGCACGGATCGACTGTTTCTCGCGTCGGGGATGACGGAGGCGGCAAGGGGGGGTCCTCGCCCGAGGTCGCCCAGCCATGGGGGGCCGGCCACGGCGACCACGGCCGGCGGCGGCGGTGCCGGCACGCGTGGCCGCGCGCACGTGGTCGCGCGCACATGCTGTGCTGCGGCTGCTGCCTGCTGCAGCTGCGGCTGCGGCTTGCTGTGCTGTCCAGCAGCGCACGGCTGCGCGCATGGCAGCCCGACGAGGTGGGCGGGGGCACGCCGGAGAAGGTGGTGGCGGCGGCGGTCCCTAGTGGTGGAGGTGAGGGTGGTGTTGTGGATGATGATGATAATGGGTGGTGGTGTGGTGGCTATGAATGAAGAAGAAGAAGAAGTAGTGAGAAGGAGAGAGAGATGATGATGATGATAAAAAAGAGGAAAAAATGGGGGCTGCTCTTGTGTACAGCAGTAGGGGGGGTGTTCGTGTGCTGGGAAGAGGGGGAGAGTGATGAGAGGGAATGGGTGAGAGAGAGAGAGAGAGTGAAGTTATATATAATATATATATGTGTGTATATATATTATATAAGGGGAGAGAGAGAGAGATATTTAGAGAGAGGGGGGAGTGGGCTGGTCGGCTACACGTGGGGAGAGGGGTGAGGTGGTGAGGTGTTTCAAATGGGAGTGAGAGAGAGATGGGTATGATATTTGTTTGGGAGAGAGAGAGATGAGATTGGTTTACTTCATGAAAAAGAAAAGAGAGAGGGGGTGTTCGGCTGAGTGTGGGGTGAGGGGGGTTTCTCTTTGTGTGGGAAGTGTACATGAGTGAGAGGAGAGATGTAACACATGTATACATGTAGGTATATATACATAGAGAGAGAAAGAGATAATAATATAAAATAAAAGAATTATATTTTCGAGTAGGCAAAAATAGGAGAACACTAGTGGGGTGTATGGGCAGTCATGACAGGGCCCACACTAAACTGGGTTGGGCGTTGGGCCAAGTTGGACAAAGTCGAGGCCAAGATTTAATTAACTAATAAATTAAGCAATTTAAATCACGGATGAATAGGAGCACAAAGGAGATCGAAATTTTGGCACGCAAGTGGCACCTGCATAGTTTACTCAAAACAGGCCAGGGCCATAAATTGGGTCGACTGGATTGGACCGATGTCAGGCCCGGAATTTAAATTGGAAATTAAATCAGGAATTACGGCAGACGATAAATTGGTCTAAATTGACCCGAACTTGCGCGAAGCAAAAGAGCACAAGGGAACAAGTTCGAGTGGGACACAAATTATCAATATGAAGATAATCTCGTCTACTACCAACTCCAAGAAGGAAGTTTCCAGGGACTGGCATCCTTGATGCTCTAGAAATCCAAGTCACGGTAGAGAGCATTAAAGATCAAAAATTAATTATATAGAAATGAATTATTGAAAATAATTCATTAGAAAAATTCAAAAAAAATAATTCGGGAAATTCAGGGGGCTTACACTTAGGTGACACTGGTGACGTGGACCCTCAGGAGGATCCAGCAGTCGCTGAGGACTTGCCCATAGTCTAGCTGAGACTTTAGTATCTTATTGTCTATTTATTTGAGACATTATGAGTTGTACTTTGAGATTTTGTTCTGGTGGTTTTACACCAAGACTTTTATTATATCTGTGACTCTCTTGAGATTATTCTTCTATTTCATCTTAGTTTGTGATTGAATTACTTATTATTTATTCTCCATTCGGAGCATATCATAGACTGTGTTAGATACTGTAACCTAGGACAGCGTTCTACCGTCGATACTGCGGCGTAGGCTGGACGTACTTCACTTCTCGTGCCCTTTTACTGGGTGCGGGTCGTGACAATCGTGCCATGTTTCCGTCAACGGGATGTGCAAGAAAGGAATACTGTCGCTATCGATTCGATCGAAACCGATAGGTCGGAATCGGTCGAATCGGTCGAACGGAAACGGTTGAATTAAGATCCATTCCACGTTATGGAATGGGTTTTTTCGGAACCAAGTCCCAAATTCAGCGGGTTGCGCCTCAAGGATTGGCTCTACGGCTGAGTCAGGAGAGACCTCCCGTTGCTCCGGTTTTCATGCCGCACTTGATTTGGCTTTGGTTTTCGTGAATGCATTTTCGTGAATGGTTCGATGGGTTTTCATGACTTGTGTTTTCGAACTTCGCATTCATATCAAAATTCCTTGAATTACATAGTGTTCTAATCAATTTTTTTATGCGATTGCAGGTGATCGCGTAGGCGACATCAGCGCAACCAACCAGTCCCTCGCTTGAAACAAGTCTAAGGCGAGTGGCTGGCCTCCTTCGCCTCGACCCTCTACTTCAAAATCAATATGAAGTTAAATGAATGCTTGTCATCACAGTGTAGAATCAAAGAAATCATGGCACGATTCTTCACGAAACACTTGTTATTAAACTGTCGGTATTGAAAATGGAAAACGTGCTTTCTTATGCATTTCTACTTAGCCTATGCAAAATAATGAATGAATCGATTAACGTTTGTCGCAACGATATGGCTAAGTGAGTAAATCGACTAGGTTCAAAAGAAAGGCTAAGTTTTGCAACTAAAAGAGAAATGATAAGGTTCTAGAAAAGAGATAGCATTTTTCAAGACTCTGCAAAACGGTCATTGGACAACTTGTCGACAAGGTGTAGTTTCCTCGAACGGTTGCCTAGGCCAAGGGACCGATTCGGCCCAGGAGGAACAAGTATAGCAAGCGCCAGCCTTACTTCGACGTAGGTTATTCGAGAACTTTTGTACTGGGCTCGCTACCCGCCGCGAAAGGGTCGTCGTCTAACCCAGCTATAGTCCGTGATAGCTTGACATTGCCAGTGACCTTCACACCCTTTCACTGCTTAACTAATGCACGTGACACGGGATGAATATGATAGCTACTTATTGTATACAATTTCATATGCTTGTCTCAAAACATGTTAACATGCAAATCGATCAGGATGGTTAGAAAGATCACATAATAGATAGCTAACATGTTTATAAAACTGCTTGAATTAAATGCAGAGCTTGGATTTTAATTAGCCATTCGCCAGTACATATGATCGTACTGATCCTCGCTCTTTACAGGTCCCGTGAATCAGAAAGGACGCGCCAACTACTCGACGACGTTCGTGATTTTGAAACTTCGACCGCGTGTCGAAGACTTTTCCTGCAACTCCACTTTTGAAGACTCTCAACTGTGTTACGACCCGCACCCTAGAGTAAGGGCACGAGACGTGGGTACGTCCAGCCTACGCCGCAGTGTCGGCAGTAGAATGCTGTCCTAGGTCAACATACATCTAACAATATATATCTAAACAGTTTATACTCCCCGAATGGGGGTGACATAGCAGTAATAAACTCAATCACAACTAGGGAAGAGATAGCACGATATGAAATAGAACTCAAGGAAACAAATAGATGAAAAGTAGTCTAAGATAATCCCAACAAATATCCAGAAGTACAAGGTCCCAGATTCAAAATGAAAGAATATATACAACTCAGAACAGAATAAAGTCTAGCTAAAACATGTCTCAAGACTACATAAAAAGATAAGCCTAACTAAACTAGTCTAGGCAATGGGGGTGATGTCCTCAGCTAGAGCTGGGTCCTCCTGAGGGTCCAGCTCGCAAGTGTCATCTAAGGCTGCCCCGTAGAAAGTATCCAGACAGGCCTCCTCCTCGTCCTCTGTAATATTTCAACAGGTCCAGTCAGGACAGGAGCGAGTACAGTACATCTCAACAGTTCATAGCAGGTTAGAAAATATAATCATGCAGTAAAGTAAGATACAAGTACTGAAAGAAATGCTGTATGTAAACAGAGGGAGAGCTGTAATAGAAATATCTACTATAAATAGAGACTAACAGTGGCTAGTGAGTCAGAGTACAATATAGACATGTAAATGGCATAGGAGATTCTGATGCTACACTATGGAAGAGATTCTGATGCTACACTACTTGGATAGTATTCACATGTCTATTTCTACTCTCCCGTACCCCCAATCAGTACACAAGGATCCAACCAAGTTATGTTATGATTCCACGCAAAGCCCCCGAAGGGTGATACATGGATGTCCCAAAAATGGGGATTCTAGGAGATTCTAGGATATCCAGTAAATGGGATAAGAGATTCTAGGAGACTCTGTGATCATAAGGGTATATGTCACAAGTGATCAAAGAACCTGTGAAGCATAGTAATACGTCATGTAAGTGAAACACACAGAACATGTAGTACCAGATGCTCTTTAAGGATAACATCTCAAGAAGGGATCCGTATAGTATCAATCCGTGTGACCAACATGACAGTAACAAGTAAAGTAATTTAATACAGGAAATAATTCTAAGCAGGATATGAAATGATCAGAGAATGTACTCGCCTGGTATCTGAGTGTCCAATATGAAAGTACTGTCCGAGGAGTGGTGTCTGGCTCCTAATCAGAACAGCACAAGTCACAACAAGTCCAAAATGGTATAAGAAAGTTCTACTATGCATTCTACATGATTCTAGGTCAATCTAGGCCAAAGTCAACTCTTGGTCAACTCTGGTCAACCCTAGAAGTCAAACTAGGTCAACCAAGTCAACAAGTCTAAACTAGGTCAAACTAGCCTATACTAGTCTAGCAAGTCTATTCTAGGTCTAACAAGGCTGTACAAGCTCAATCTAGGCTCATTAGCCAAACAGACTCACATACAGGCCATAGGCTAAATCATGCCTATAGGCCATCACTAACACATCACAAGTCAAATCTAAATCTAAAACCTAACACTCTAGATATATTTATGAAATCTAACCATGCACACATATATATAAAATACATATATAAAGTTCACACACAAGTTATACATATATGATACTTATATATATGTGCTAACATGACCTATACACCCATGTAGGTATCCATACTAGATACCCAAATATGATACACAAACTTATTATATATATATATACACACATATTACATTATATGTATTTACACTACATTATATATATACATTACATAATACATTATACATATACCTATATTAGGAAGATAGGAATACATTGAGTGAGTGTGTGTATGTGTAAAGAGTGAGTGAGAGAGACTAGAGTGAACTGTGTGTATGTGTGTGTATCTGTGTGTAAACCGTGAGGAAAACAGTGTGTGGTGACAGGTAAATGTGTGGGCTGCTGTGTGTATATGTTAAAAACATGTGGGTGTGTGTGCAGATGAATGCTTGTGTGTGTGTTATTAAGTGAGGGACAGTACAAACAGTGTGTGTACAAGAGGGAGTGAGGGGCAGTCCATACTGGACTGTACAGAAAAAAGGAAGGAAATGAAATCAACTCACAAACTCAGATTTCAGTCCCACAGTCTCAGTTAACAGAGAAAAGAAGGGAAACCCAAATCATGTATACCCACATTCCCAGTTGACAGTGTACTATAACTAAACTCAGATTTAGGTTCAAAAACCAAAACAATCTCAGGTTTATATCACTGACTTGAAAAAACAGTTCAAACATCCCCCTTCCATTTCAATTCAAATCATCACCTAAACATCCCCAAAATTAACATACAGTTAGAAAACATATAGGGGTACCATATTAGGGACTTAAACCATACAATTAAAAGTATAAAATAGGTTAATTTAACTGTCAAAACTCATATTTAAAAATATAGAAATACAGGAAAATAGATGTGTATCAGAAAATTGGGTAATGTGAAATTAATCCATGAAAATGAACTAAGGTGTTGAAATATTGGTTGGTAAATGAAACAACCCATGTGCACAAGCCCCACACTCCTTTTCGTGTCACCCAAGGCCGGACACGGCATGTCCAATACAAAGAAAACATAAAACAGACACACAGTGCACTGTCCAGTGCACACGTGCACTCGTGTCGTGCACATGACACAGGACACTTCGTGTCTCGTGCTCGTGTCAGTGGGTGCACCTAGGGCAGGCCTAGGTGTGTGTCACCCTGAATCGTGTCAGTGCGTGTCGTGTCTAGAGATACAAGGCCGTGTCAGTGGCTAGATGCACACTGTGCGCAGAACAGTAGAAAACCAGTGCACGTCTGATTTCTCACCAACCAGTACACGAAACCCAACAAAAATTGGGGAGCGTGGTGACAGAAGGTGCCCCTTAGCTCCCACAAAATTTTGTGTCAAGGCAAGCCGTGTCGTGTCCTGTAGGGAGCCCGAGTGGCAGGGCATCCCTGTAGCAGTGCGCGCGCGTGCGTGTCAGCGTGTGCACGTGTCCAAAACAGCTCGACACGACCCCAAATCAATATCAAATCAACAAGAACATGTAAGCAACACCTAATTACAATTTTCCAATCAATTACTTTCTAGAAATTAAACCGAGATGCCCTTTGGGGCATTTCGACAAACACCTAGGGATAGCTCCTGACACGTGTCCAAACGGATACGAAACTAATGCAATCCAACACGAAACCAATGCAGACACTTAGGGGGCTCCTAGGGCTTCCTAAATATGAAAACAAATCGAAATTTCATGGAGAAATGGAGAAGTTACCTATTCTTGAACTTTCAAGAAAACCCCCTTCCAATAGCTCTTCTCCTTGATGTCCCAATCCCACAAAACAAAGCCAAACTGAAATGAAACTTCAATAGCAGCAAGAGTGGGTATATTAGAACCTAATAGAGAAGATTTGAATGAAAAAGGAAGAGGAATGGAATTGTAGGGATTAAAAGAAGTAGAAACAAACCTTCTTGAACTTTGAGCTTTCCTAAGAAAGAGGCAACCCTAAATTTTAGGAGGGTATTTATAGGGTGATAATCCCAATAAGGATAGGGTGGCCGGCCAACATTTCCTAGGGATTAGGGTTTGGTAATTGTTTTGGGCTTTGGGCCAACTTACAAGGCTATGTGTTAAATGATTAATCAAGGCTCTAAATCATAAGCCATGACTTATGACTTTCTAATTCCTATTGCTAACTAGAGTCTAATGACCAAACCAATGATTAGGCTAGGTTAGACTAGAGTCATATAACCTAACCAAGTCCATACTAACTAGGTTTAGCTTCTAGGTCGGTCTACAAGGGTCAAGACTAGCCAAAAACAATCTAGTTCAAACAATTCCAAAATAATTCCTAAAAATTCCCATAAATTCAAATAAATTTTAATAAATTCAAATAACCCCAAAAATGATAAAAATACCCTTATCTGGAAAACTGGATGTTACAATCCTACCCACCTTATAAAAATTTCGTCCTCAAAATTAAAGGTGATCGCACTCCTTCTAGGTTAAGCCCCCAGCAATCATAGTCTCAGAACCTAATCAATCATTCAATTTAAGAGGATGGCATACAGGGTCATGGCATGCAATATCAGTCTGGGGTCTCATCTAGTTACACCAACATGCTACAGTACTAGGCAATCATAAGGTATCAAAACATACAAACAAGGGATGCATCAAATATTCACAAAAAGGGATACTAAGGTTAGGTCAAAACTCACCTCCAGCTAGGTCTGAGAACTAGAACTCCCTCCTGAAAACAGGGCCCTGGTTGGTAGGTGCATCAGGACAATGCTGCACCCAGTGTGCAGCTGATCCACAGAATAGGCACAATCCTAGTCTCTTTCTACAGTTGCTCCACTTGTGCCCAAACTTCTTACAGTAGACACAGCTAGGCTCTGGCTCAGCTGGCCTCTGCTGGACAGGAGACTGGGCTGGGTATGATGATATAGGCTGGATATATGGGTACTCCTCAAACTCTGGGTAGGACTGGGTACTGCTCCTCGCCCTCTTGGAGCTAGGCTCTCCTCCTGGAAGGACAGAGTCCCGCAGACGTAGCAACCTCTGGATTTGCTCCTTTATGGCCTCCTCATGAACTCTCTGTGACTCCAACAGCCTCTCTTGGAAATATCCAAACACCTGGGCTACGTCAAGTAACAAACCTCCGGGTGGTACAGTAGGGAGTACCATCCCAAGGGGTAGGGAAAGGCTCTCGGTCTCAGGCAAATCTGCAGCTCTCTCCTGAATGACAGGAGATGAAGGAAGACTCTCTGGCGAGGGATCACTACCTCCTGAACAGTAGGAGGTGGAAGCACACTCTCAGTAGCTGCAGCTGCTCTCAGGCGACGGGCTCGGGTCATGGGTGTCATACTGGAAAGGAAAAAGAAAACAACAATCATCAAGGTTGTAAGGCAGTCTACCATCCTATCAGAAAACTGGTACTTATTATAAAAATAAAATAAAGGTAACCACCAATTATCTATTAAGGAATACTATTCAAGAAAATTAAAAAAAACGAAGTTAAAGAATGAAAGTCAATTGCATTTAAATCCAATCACAATATATTTATATATATAGCATTAGAGAGGGAAAAGCTAACATTATGTAAAGGTTATGTGGTTTGTGTGAATTATACATGAAAGTGCATAAGAGGATCTGTGTCTCAACTATAGCTATCAAGTTACACTATTCATGGCATATCGGTTAAGCAATCTACAAGGCACAAGCTATTTACTCATAACATGCATGGCTAACCATATATATATGTATATTTATATGTATAGAGAGGTAGAGATTTTAATTGCATCTATATACATTATAACATGTATACAGAACTATATATATATATCTATATAGCTATATGAACATAACATAGAGATGAAGGGTTAGGTTTTCATGGCAGTGGTGAACATTAGTGTAGAGTGTCAAGTGTACATGGGTTAAAACTTGAAATGAAGGGTTCAATCATTCAGTTTAGCTCAACATTACATATTAGATCTGAAATTGAACTACACATTTGAAAGCAATGTAAAAATGTTAACATGTATTCAGTTTTCAAAATTTTGGAGAAATTCGAACATCAAAACCAACTCAAGGTTTATCACAACAACAACCTAACATGTAAGAGTATGAAACCTAACATTATATTCTTACATACAATAATGTATACGGCTCTAAACATTACAATTTAAAACTACAAATTGAACTAAACACTTAGAATTCAGGCTTAAAGGGTTAATATGTACACAGTCTCAGGTTTGACAAATTTAACACAAAACTCAACCAAATTTTCTTTAAGACTTGAAATCCTGCATGTAACATACATGTGCAGTAATATAAACAACAACTAATAATATGAAATTTAAATTTAATTTACGAATTTAATCTGGAAAACGGAGAACTAGTCACTGATACTGTCCTATATTAGAATCATTAGGATTTTGAAAAAATTATTAGTATACATTTAGATAGGTTGGTGATCAAGTGTAGCATACATACGTGTCAGGCAAGCATCTGTGTCCACTATATTATATATATTTTAAGGTAATACAAGAATTAATGGCAAGAAGAAAATAATGATAAAACCTGTTCTGCTTATCTGTTTAAAAGAAGGAACCATTTGAAACCAGAGTTATAATATCAAATCTAAGTCAAGGTCTAGCAAAATCACCGATTCATTGTATTAGGAAGAATTTATAGCAAGGAGTTACACAAGGTTATAATAACAACTAAGCTACTCCTACTCATACTCCTACTCCTAAGTTATTCATAACAACATAAGGGTATGATGTTTAAAACCTTCTCAAGATACAATCTGTTAATCATATGCGTCTGTCCAAAATCATGTTGCCCAGAGTCCTCATCATGCTAGTGGGCAATGCTACGATAATCACAGAGTCCTTGACTAAGGTACGTATCCTTAGGTTCATGGTATTTAAAATTTTCGCATTGCCGCATGCGACGGCGAAAACCTTAAATTCCCATACCCGAGAAATACATCCAAAATCTGACTACATGTCCTCACTATGCCAACTAACACGACCATCGAAGATTCTAGATTCCATAACTGAGGTGACCTAGCCCATATAATTTTTCTTAGAAAGAAAAAAAAACAAACATAACAAAAGAGTAACATAACAAAATTAATCAATTAACAAGGAACAGATGGAATCGGATTTCAAGGTATTTATAAAAGATAATTTTGGGAATGAAATTGAGAAGAACGAAACTTGCAGCAAGATCTTCAATGGTCTGTGCATCTTCGATTGTCCTGACGATAGCTCGCCCCTGCTGGTTTCCTCCGGTCTGCTGCAGATGCTGCATGAACCGCTGCTGCTGAGAGAAATCGGGAATGACGGGAAAAAGTTCCTGTACAGTCAGAGGTACACCTCCTATGTAGCAGAAACGCCAACCTGAGTCGGCACAACAGAAACTGCGATCTCGAGGCCCTGATGAACAGGACGAGAGGTGGCCAGCCTCTCGATAGTATCCCCCGAACCGAAGCGATGAGATCATGCCTTCATAATCATCATGTAGACAGATCAAAACAAGAAACAATTTCTGAGAATGAAGCAAAAATTCAAGGAGGACAGTTTATATTCAAGGAAACAACAAGTAGCATATTTAGATAAAAGGAATCTGATAAAGAGTTTTTCCTAATGTGATTGAGTACCTTCAAAATATCCTAATCCTACTACAGGCTGTAGTGATACTCTAGTCCGAATACCACTACATAAACTCGACCTGCATGGGCCACCACTAAAAACGTGTCACGACCCGCACCCTAAAGTAAGGGCACGAGACGTGGGTACGTCCAGCCTACGCCGCAGTGTCGGCGGTAGAACGCTATCCTAGGTCAACATACATCTAACAATATATATATCTAAACAGTTTATACTCCCCTAATGGGGGTGACATAGCAGTAATAAACTCAATCACAACTAGGAAAGAGATAGCACGATATGAAATAGAACTCAAGAAAACAAATAGATGAAAAGTAGTCTAAGATAATCCCAGCAAATATCCAGAAGTACAAGGTCTCAGATTCAAAATGAAAGAATATATACAACTCAGAACAGAATAAAGTCTAGCTAAAACATGTCTCAAGACTACATAAAAAGATAAGCCTAACTAGACTAGTCTAGACAATGGGGGTGATGTCCTCAGCTAGAGCTGGGTCCTCCTGAGGGTCCAGCTCGCAAGTGTCATCTAAGGCTGCCCCGTAAAAAGTATCCAGACAGGCCTCCTCCTCGTCCTCTGTAATATTTCAACAAGTCCAATCAGGACAGGAGCGAGTACAGTACATCTCAACAGTTCATAGCAGGTTAGAAAATATAATCATACAGTAAAGTAAGATACAAGTACTGAAAGAAATACTGTATGTAAACAGAGGGAGAGCTGTAATAGAAATATCTACTATAAATAGAGACTAACAGTGGCTAGTGAGTCAGAGTACAATATAGACATGTAAATGGCATAGGAGATTCTGATGCTACACTATGGAAGAGATTCTGATGCTACACTACTTGGATAGTATTCACATGTCTATTTCTACTCCCCCGTACCCCCAATCAGTACACAAGGATCCAACCAAGTTATGTTATGATTCCACGCAAAGCCCCCGAAGGGTGATACATGGATGTCCCAAAAATAGGGATTCTAGGAGATTCTAGGATACCCAGTAAATAGGATAAGAGATTCTAGGAGACTCTGTGATCATAAGGGTATATGTCACAAGTGATCAAAGAACCTGTGAAGCATAGTGATACGTCATGTAAGTGAAACGTACAGAATATGTAGTACCCGATGCTCCCTAAGGATAACATCTCAAGAAGGGATCCGTATAGTACCAATCCGTGTGACCAACGTGACAATAACAAGTAAAGTAATTTAATGCAGGAAATAATTCTAAGCAGGATATGAAATGATCAGAGAATGTACTCGCCTGGTATTTGAGTGTCCAATATGAAAGTACTGTCCGAAGAGTGGTGTCTGGCTCCTAATCAGAACAGCACAAGTCACAACAAGTCCAAAATGGTATAATGAAGTTCTACTATGCATTCTACATGATTCTAGGTCAATTTAGGCCAAAGTCAACTCTTGGTCAACTCTGGTCAACCCTAGAAGTCAAACTAGGTCAACCAAGTCAACAAGTCTAAACTAGGTCAAACTAGCCTATACTAGTCTAGCAAGTCTATTCTAGGTCTAACAAGGCTGTACAAGCTCAATCTAGGCTCATTAGCCAAACAGACTCACATACAGGCCATAGGCTAAATCATGCCTATAGGCCATCACTAACACATCACAAGTCAAATCTAAATCTAAAACCTAACACTCTAGATATATTTATGAAATCTAACCATGCACACATATATATGAAATACATATATAAAGTTCACACACAAGTTATACATATATGATACTTATATATATGTGCTAACATGACCTATACACCCATGTAGGTATCCATACTAGATACCCAAATATGATACACAAACTTATTATATATATATATATATATATATATATATATATATATATATATATATATATATATATATATATATATATATATATATATATATATATATATATATATATACACATATTACATTATATGTATACACTACATTATATATATATACATTACATAATACATTATACATATACCTATATTAGGAAGATAGGAATACATTGAGTGAGTGTGTGTATGTGTGAAGAGTGAGTGAGAGAGACTAGAGTGAACTGTGTGTGTGTGTGTATCTGTGTGTAAACCGTGAGGAAAACAGTGTGTGGTGACAGGTAAATGTGTGGGCTGCTGTGTGTATATATTAAAAACCTGTGTGTGTGTGTGCAGATGAATGCTTGTGTGTGTGTGTGTTATTAAGTGAGGGACAGTGCAAACAGTGTGTGTACAAGAGGGAGTGAGGGGCAGTCCATACTGGACTGTACAGGAAAAAAGAAGGAAATAAAATCAACTCACAAACTCAGATTTCAGTCCCACAGTCTCAGTTAACAGAGGAAAGAAGGGAAACCCAAATCATGTATACCCACATTCCCAGTTGACAGTGTACTATAACTAAACTCAGATTTAGGTTCAAAAACCAAAACAATCTCAGGTTTATATCACTGACTTGAAAAAATAGTTCAAACATCCCCCTTCCATTTCAATTCAAATCATCACCTAAACATCCCCAAAATTAACATACAGTTAGAAAACATATAGGGGTACCATATTAGGGACTTAAACCATACAATTAACAGTATAAAATAGGTTAATTTAATTGTCAAAACTTATATTTAAAAATATGGAAATACAGGAAAATAGATGTGTATCAGAAAATTGGGTAATGTGAAATTAATGCATGAAAATGAACTAAGGTGTTGAAATATTGGTTGGTAAATGAAACAACCCATGTGCACAAGCCCCACACTCCATTTCGTGTCACCCAAGGCCGGACACGGCGTGTCCAATACAAAGAAAACACAAAACAGACACACAGTGCACTGTCCAGTGCACTGTCTCGTGCACACGTACACTCGTGTCGTGCACATGACACAGGACACTTCGTGTCTCGTGCTCGTGTCAGTGGGTGCACCTAGGGCAGGCCTAGGTGTGTGTCACCCTAAATCGTGTCAGTGTGTGTCGTATCCAGAGATACAAGGCCGTGTCAGTGGCTAGATGCACACTGTGCGCAGAACAGTGGAAAACCAGTGCACGACTGATTTCTCACCAACCAGTGCATGAAACCCAACAAAAATTGGGGAGCGTGGTGACAGAAGGTGCCCCTTAGCTCCCACAAAATTTCGTGTCAAGGCAAGCCGTGTCGTGTCCTGTAGGGAGCCCGAGTGGCAGGGCATCCCTGTAGCAGTGCGCGCGCGTGCGTGTCAGCGTGTGCACGTGTCCAAAACAGCTCGACACGACCCCAAATCAATATCAAATCAACAGGAACATGTAAGCAACACCTAATTACAATTTTCCAATTAATTACTTTCTAGAAATTAAACCGAGATGCCCTTTGGGGCATTTCGACAAACACCTAGGGATAGCTCCTGACACGTGTCCAAACGGACACGAAACTAATGCAATCCGACACGAAACCAATACAGACACTTAGGGGGCTCCTAGGGCTTCCTAAATATGAAAACAAATCGAAATTTCATGGAGAAATTGAGAAGTTACCTATTCTTGAACTTTCAAGAAAACCTCCTTCCAATAGCTCTTCTCCTTGATGTCCCAATCCCACAAAACAAAGCCAAACTGAAATGAAACTTCAATAGCAGCAAGAGTGGGTATATTAGAACCTAATGAAGAAGATTTGAATGAAAAATGAAAAGGAATGGAATTGTAGGGATTAAAAGAAGTAGAAACAAACCTTCTTGAACTTTGAGCTTTCCTAAGAAAGAGGCAACCCTAAATTTTAGGAGGGTATTTATAGGGTGATAATCCCAATAAGGATAGGGTGGCCGGCCAACATTTCCTAGGGATTAGGGTTTGGTAGTTGTTTTGGGCTTTGGGCCAACTTACAAGGCTATGTGTTAAATGATTAATCAAGGCTCTAAATCATAAGCCATGACTTATGACTTTCTAATTCCTATTGCTAACTAGAGTCTAATGACCAAACCAATGATTAGGCTAGGTTAGACTAGAGTCATATAACCTAACCAAGTCCATACTAACTAGGGTTAGCTTCTAGGTTGGTCTACAAGGGTCAAGACTAGCCAAAAACAATCTAGTTCAAACAATTCCAAAATAATTCCTAAAAATTCCCATAAATTCTAATAAATTCAAATAACCCCAAAAATGACAAAAATACCCTCATCTGGAAAATTAGGTGTTACAAACTGTCAAAGAATGATGACTCAATGTTCCTCCATTCCAGGTCACTGGAATACTTTGTTGTATATTGAGGGATGTGTGCAATGTATGGAACGGCTTTCTCATCGGCATTTTTTTGTAATTGAGTCATGTTGTAGCCCGCGTGGCATGAGTTATGTACTGGAGTCTGTAAATGATGTCCATTATCAATAAAGATCAAAGTTCTCTTTACTTAATGTGTGATTCAATTTGTCTGCTTGCTTTCTTAGATCTCGTGTTTTGGATTACCTTATGACTATGCCTTATGCGATCGCAAACTAGGTTCGCACGGCATCACGTCCGGGGGACGACTATCGATTCGACGAAATCAGGACGTGACAGCACGAGAATGAAAGAAAGAGGAGGGAAAAAATGCACGAGTGAGAGAGAGGAGAAAAAATTTCCATGGAATTATTTCCCATGGGCTAGACATGTTTTCTTTTCCACAAATTTTGAAGAAAAAGAAAACTAAAAAATATTGTAAAAGAATTCCATGGAAAAATAAACAATCAAACACACCACAGTGGTGGAAAATTTGTGATGAAAATATTTTCCATGGAAAAAAGTCCAATCAATACGGTTCAAACGCACCACATTGGTGGAAAATTTGTTAGGGGCATTTGGTATGCGGAATACTATCTAACCGATAATTCTATATTCCCGAAAATCAAAATTTCAAGTAATTAAATTCCCTATAAAATTATATTTCCATGTTTGGTGACTATATAAATATTCCTGGAAAAAAATGATAAGAAAACGAAAAAAAGAAGAAAAAAAAATCAAAAAAACGAAATAACATCAAAAGGGAAAAAAAAAAAAACTAAAACGACAAAAAATATCAAAAGAAAAAACGACAAAAATTGACAAAAACAAAAAAAAAATCAAAAACACAAAAAACAAAAAATCAAATAAAACGACCTTAAAAATAAAATAAAGGACAAAAAAGACCAAAACGACTAAAACATAACATAATCGAAAAAAGCAAAAAAAGAAAAAAAACGACAAAAGGACAAAAAATGACAAAACAAAAAAATGACCAAAAAGACAAAAAACGACCAAAAAAAAACCAAAAAACGACAAAAAACTACTACAAAAGTAACAAAAAGGAAAAATAAAAATAAAAAAGCGACAAGAACGACAAAAAAAATGACAAAAATAAGAAAAAATGACACAAAGAAAAAAACGACAAAAAAGACGAACAAGAAAAAAAATGACAAAAGCTACAAAAATGACCAAAAAAGGATAAAAACGACATGACCAAAAAAACGAAAATAACGTTCAAAAATGATCAAAAAAGAAAAGAAGTTTAAATAATTTTTTTTTGTCCGGACAAGAAAAAAACTCACTTATTCTTAAGAGATATCATTTTCATGTTTTATGGATAAATTATTTATATGGGTATTTTTAATTTCCAAAAATAATTTTTTTTAGACTAAAAACATGATAATAAATTTCCACTCTCAATTTTTCTAAGAATATCTCTAAAAAAAATACTGCCCCTTTAGTATCCAATCTCTGATTAGTAAAGAAAAAAAGCACTCACTCGAAAATTGAAGGCAAGAATAGTTTACTATTAGAAACTCTTTCCATCTCCAAATAACTCTCTTCCTCCTCCCTCCAAGGGGGACTCTCTTTCGTCGTCCTTCTCGCCACTCCCTCCAGATCCGCCGTTGCCGAAACCCGTTTTTTTTCCTTCCACCACCGGCCATGGCGAACCGCGACGCGGAGTCCCTCTTCCGCTCCAAGCCCATCGCCGAGATCCGCTCCATCGAGTCCGACACGAAGAGGCAGATCGACTCAAAGAAGGAGGAGCTCCGCCTCCTCGTCGGCGCCAGCTACCGAGACCTCATCGACTCCGCCGACTCCATCCTCTCCATGCGCGATTCCTGCTCCTCCATTTCCTCCAACCTCTCCGCCATCGACTCCGCCATCCAAAACCTAGATCCCCAAGAAAACCCTAACTCTAATTCTTCCACTTCCTCCTCCTCCTCCTCCAGATCCAAGATCTACGCCCTCGCCTGCCGCGTCAAGTACCTCGTCGACACGCCGGAGAACATTTGGGGCACCCTAGAGGAATCCATGCTTCTAGAAGCTTCTGGCAGGTACTTCCGCGCGAAGCAGGTCCACGACATCGTCGCCTCCTCCGAGACCGACATCCTCCGCCGCTTCCCCCTGCTCAGGCACCAGTGGCAGATCGTCGAGAGCTTCCGCTCCCAGATCTCGCAGAAGAGCAGGGAGCGCCTCGCTGACCGGGGCCTCGGGGCCGCCTCCTACGCTGACGCCCTCGCGGCCGCCGCCACCGTCGACGACCTTAGCCCCGTACAGGTTTTAGCGTTGCTGCTCGACTCGAGGAGGGAGTGGATCTCGCAGAGGCTGTCGGATCTCAACTCCGCGGCCTTCTGCGACGTTGCGAGGATGATCAGGACCTGTTTGGGTCAGGTCGGGGAGATGTTTTTACTGGCGTTGAATGAGATGCCGTTGTTTTACAAAATGGTGCTCGGATCTCCGCCGGGGAGCCAGCTGTTCGGTGGGATTCCGAACCCGGATGAGGAAGTGCGGCTCTGGAAGTTGCACAGGGAGAAGTTGGAGGCGGCTATGGTGGTTCTCGAGCCTGAGTTTGTTGCCGATACTTGCTGTTCTTGGTTGAGGAGCTGTTGCGACGAGATGTTTGGAGAGTTGACGGGTGGGAAGAGGTTGATGGATTTGGTTAAGAGCGGAGAAGAGCTGGCTTCAACCGAGAAGCTTGTTCGGGAGACATTGGATGGGAGGGAAGGGCTGGAGGGAAGCTTGGAGCAGTGGCTGAGGAGCGTCTTTGGTTCTGAGATCGAGTCTCCGTGGAACCAGATCCGAGGGCTTATTCTGAAGGAAGGGAAAGATATTTTAGAAGATCGGTTGGAAGAGGCATTCATGGCAAGAATGAAAGAAATTGTACAATTTGGGTTTGATGGCTTGAAGAAGGACCTCAATATATGGGATACTGTCGAGGTCGTTGCCGGTCCTAACAACAAGAACGACTTCCATTCTTACTTGAAGAAGCCGTCTACAGGAGGCGGTGTTTGGTTTTCAGAGCCGCATCATAAGAAAACACCACTTGGGTTTAGTATCAAGCCGATCGCGGACGAGAACAATTTTCGGAATTGTCTAAATGCTTATTTCGGACCGGAAGTTAGCCGCATTAGGGATGCAATGGATGCCAATTGTGGTAACATATTGGAAGATCTTTTATGCTTTGTAGAATCACATAACTCTACTTTAAGACTAAAGGACATGGCACCTTATCTTCAAGATAATTGTTACAAGACCGTGTCTGTCATATTGCAAGAGCTTGAGGATGAGCTCAGACAGCTCTCTGCTTCTTTAGAAAGTAGTGTAGGAGAGATGGAGTCTCTGCCCCCATCTGTGATTGTTGAAAGATCTCTTTTCATTGGACGCCTCTTGTTTTCTTTAAGAAACCATTCAACCCAAATTCCGCTAATACTTGGCTCCCCGAGACAGTGGGTGAAAGAATCAAGTGGAGCGGCGTTTGCTAACCTAGCGTCACCTAAGTCGAAGCAATCAAAGGGGAGCTTCGATTCCCCGATTTCTTTTAGTCCTAGAAGACCTACATTTGATAGTCCTAGAAGCCCGAGAAGGCAATTCCTTGATAGTCCTAGACGGCAAACAATTTCAGCAGCTGCAGCGTTGTTTGCTGTTGATGGCAGTACGAACCCGAAACTTGAAGAACTCAATAGAACTTTGCAAGAGCTCTGCATCAAAGCTCACAGTCTTTGGATAATATGGGTCTCTAATGAGCTATCGGTCGTTCTTGCCAAGGATCTTGATAAGGACGAGGCCCTGTCTGCATCAAGTCCATTGAGGGTAAGTGGCCTTTGCTCAGTTTCATAGATTTTGTTCTGCCTCTCTCTGTCCTCCATGTTTCTTATATGTAATTAGCATGCAAGTTTTTTTTTCTTCAACTCTTTAAGGTAAATATACTGTTTTTAATATGATTTATGTTAGCGAATGAAGCACCAACATGGAAACAAAATATGACAAACAGTGTTAAGTCAGCATATATATGCAAACACACATAAATGTACCTACATACATACAAAACATATGTACATACCCAGACATACCAATATTTGAAAAAAAAACACGATAGCTCATGTATTGGCCATTTTGGACCCATTTGAAGTTCAAAATCTGAACACACGAAATCCAAAACTGCATGCAAATTTGATGTTGACCAATTGCGTCAAACACGCAAAGACTGCCCCAAACTTAAACTAGAAGTTGAAGGTAAAAAAGGAGAATTGGGGGAGGGGATTCTCTGGTACATAACTACAACATCCTCCTAATGTGGCGTAACAAGCGAAGCAACATTGCCTTGCACGTGGGTGATAAGTTCTGGTGGTGTAAGGCGAGGCAACCACATGACGGTAGGTGAATAGGGAAATAATTCAAATGGGCTCTACCTTAGGTTCATAAGCACTATATACGCTATATATATATATATATATATATATATATATATATATATGCCAGAATATCCAACCTTATAGGAAAAACTAGAGCATATGCTGTGTGGTCACTACAAAATCCTCCTAACTGCCTAGGAGGACTATGATTGTCGATAGAGTTGGGTCAAGCATTCGACTTGGAACCAAAGGGCAAACTTACCACTAAACTAAGAGGAGGAGAATCGGCTGCCTCTTCTGCTGGTCATGCCTCCCAGCTTGCAACCAAAGATCAACCATCCCAAATTCTTGTAGACGAGGAGTACTTTGCTATATGTAGTTGGCTTAAAACTGATTCCTCGTAATATAAAGGTTCTTGCTAATTGGTGTGTTTTCTTAGGGGAAAAAGAATAGAAGCCCCCATCCCCCCACCCCACACAATTTGGCAAAACAAGGTAGCAGGAAAGGGAAGGGGGAGGGGTATGTTCAGTGTAGTTAAAGACACGCATCGCAACAAGGCGAACCAGTTGTGCCTCGTACCTCATTATGCGAGGTGCCTTTTCTCCATGTGCGCCAAAGTCGTGCCTTGCAGCAAGGCACCAACAAAAAAAGGCACGTTTAAGCGCACATTTTGTATTTGCTCTTTATTTCACTATATGGAATCACCCAACAGAAATGATGGTGATGGGAGTATTGGTAGTGATGATAATTTGATAGAGTTTGATTAAGATGAATGATTGTTCAATTGGTTCTGTTTCTGTTTTACAATTTGTGTTCTTTTTATTTTGTTACTTCTTGTTAGTTCTATTGATTGTGACTGCTAGTTCACTTAGTTATGTTTGACATATTTTTGTTGGTTTTATTCTTACATTACTAATTTATTTATTTATATTTATATTATTTTTTATTTTTGCGCATGACTTCGCTCAGACACGTGCCTTAAAGTGCGCCTTGCGTCCTGGACGATATGGATACCCTTTGCGCCTTGATTGCGCCTTGCGCCTTGATTGCGCCTTGCGCCTTTGACTACCTTGGGTATGTTGCACACATACTAATACCGTACTAGAGGATATATTTCTTCATTCAACAGGAAAATAAATAAAAGAGAAAGTGAGACGTACAACAGAATAATGTTGACACTAGCACTCGTCTTGTTGGAGATCAACATGCTACAATGTCTTTTTAATAAACATTATGTTAGATTATTCCCAAGTGTCACCAATTTTTTTATAGTTTTAATGGTTTATCGGTATTTTGTGGCTTTCCAAAACTCTGATCCAAAATTGTCAAAACTATGAATACTGATACTACTTATAAGAAGGGCCATAACTAGATATTGATACTGCGTACCTTGATTTCGGATTGTGTGTTGTGTTCAATACTTGTCTAACATAGACGCAACATGAATGCTAGATACGACACAAACACGACCAACTTTTGAGGATCCATGATTCCTTTGGGGAAGGATTCTGCAAGATGACCATCAGCTCAAAAAAGTCAAGTTGCATCCGTGATCTGACTTTGAGAGAGGCAAAGTGAGACATGGACTTTATCTTCTGTGGGACCCTTGTACTTCTCAGCTCTGAAATTGGAAGAGTTTTCTTGTGTTAATCCATGTGGTTGTAGACTTGTAGTTCCTCCTAGCCCAACAGCTCTTAGGGTTAAGGACACAAGGAAACCATGTCCCACGTGGTTTTTACTTATTAGGAACAATGTTGTTATCCCTTAGGAAAAAAGGGACCTAGAGATGTAACTCTTTTGGGCTTGGTTCTACAGTCAGTCGGATAAAGTTGGTCAAAACAAGAAAACCTTTGTCATCAGACCATTGTCAGTAAAGAATGATGAAGTATCATCAGTACAGTAACCTAAACATGTGATCGGATGTAGCTTTTTTATGACTTGAAAGTAAAATTTTAATGCATGTCCCTTCTATTGTCTTATATTATGTCCAAGATAGTTGCACCTTGGATGTTTCAAGTCGTAGAGTAACATGCCTTATTATTGATAATGATAAATAAATCGATCAAATCTAAATTATCAACAACGCAAACCCGTCCCTCTGGTGGTAGTATACTCTATAGCTTGCAGTATCGGTCGACATCGATATGATACAGTCGATACCTATATGGTTTGGCATGTTTCGATACGATATTGACCGATACTGAAGTTGGGGGTCACTTTTCCAGTCAATTCGGCAAATAAAATTGAACAAAAAAGACAAATTAGCAAGGGTGTAAAAGCATAAAAGGTTGTAAAAGCATGTAAATGAATAAAACTTATTTAGTGCAGTTAAACCAATTAACAAGGCTGACTATTATTTCGTTTAATTTCAAAACTAAACAACATAGAAAATAATTAAAATTATGTGTAAATATATAAACTATTTTTTTTTCAAATTTTTTCAATTTTTTTAATAATTATTTGTTTCTTAATATCAGAAAATTCGATAATTCGATCTGAAAATGCCGATAGTACCGATACCGTTGTTCCAATACTCATAGGAAGGTTCCGATACCGATTCCGATAATGCAATCATATCAGTATACTGCAGTAAGCTTGGAACTCAATGTAAGGATCTAGGCGAAAATTTAGCTATAAACTGAGTGGCTTTTGAGCACATGATTTTCTAGAAATTACTCTCTAGTGGCTGCAGAACCAGAGGCATCTGACATAACTAGGTTAGGTCTTGTGGAGGCAGGGGTGAGCATTCGGTTTAAACCGAATCGAAATAGTCAAAACCGAATAAACCGAAATTCTTAAAATTCAAAACCGAAACCGAACCGAATAAGCTAAAACCGAAACCGAACCGAATAACCAATTCGGTTTGTTCGGTTTGACAATTTCTATTGTTTAATGGATTTGACCCAAAGTTGGAATCGTGGTTAAATTATATTAAAAATTATAATTTTTACACACATTTGTTGAATTTTAAAGTTGCGCACAAAGTTAGACTAGTTATGAAACTATCAAAGTTGGACTACAAAATAAATACATAGAATTATTGTTTTTAAAATATGCACATTTTTAATCACAAATTATGCATAAAATTGAGGGTATTTACATAATTGTACAAAGTTTTATTCGGTTTTCGGTTTTGGACCAAAACCGAAACCCAAAACCAAAACCAAAACCAAATAAGAAATTTTAGTATTTTCAAAACCGAATCGATTTTGTTTGAAACCGAACCGAACCTCTTATTCGGTTTGGTTTGGTTCAATTTTCGGTCCAAAACAGAATATTGCTCACCCCTATGTGGAGGTATCTTGTCAAAAATTCCGTTTGTAGCAACAATCTACCTTGACTTGATACCCAGTCCGCACTTGTGTCCTTCCCTTTCCTATACGATGTTGGATCACCCCTCTATTGGATATAGACATCATAGGCTGTCATCTCTTTTCTTTGAAACAAATTTGAACATCTTTGATGAGGAATTTTCAAATCATGCCTACCTTCTAAGACTTGAATCAATTACATGCTAAGCCTTCCCAAAATTCCCTTCTGCCCAGGGCGCTGACTCCATTGTAAGGGAAATAATTTTACCCATAGTCATTGGTTTTTCGTTCTCAGTAACTTAAAATGTTTATGATGACTATAATGACTGTTTCCTGTATTATCTTTTTATATGGAGAAAAAAGATACTATCTTCTAGGGTGCCCATTTGCTAAATGTCAATCAATTTTGTACTGTTTTACTGAATGGTATTTATGCAGGGTTGGGAAGTTACTGTTATCAACCAAGAACATTCTAGTGAAGGATCACCAGAGATGAAAGTAGCTCTTCCTTCTATGCCTTCGCTTTACATTATCTCTTTTCTTTTTCAAGCTTGCCTACAGATCCATAAAGTTGGAGGCCATGTTCTCGACAAGTTTATACTGCAGAATTTTGCATGGAGGCTATTAGAGAAGGTATGTAATTCTATTTCATTTTTGGCGTCAGAAGAAGATTAATCCCCCTCTGTTTGTGCTACTAGTTTTGTCTCTATTAGTATAATTGCTTCTGTTGTTGTGTTTTCTAGTATTTTCTGTGACTGCTAATTTGGTCCCTTCTCCCTTTTTACTGTATAGTTTTTAACCATTGATAACTTGAAGTACTTAGGAACACCTTTGACTTCTCTATCCTTTGAGAAGTTATATAGTTCAGATCTCTACTCTAGCCAGCAGTTTTCCCATCTGGTGTTTATTGATAAGGCCTTAAAGAAGAACAGGAGCTTTGGAGTACTGGCTTGAATATTGAATAACTAAAGAATAAAATGAAGGCAATTTACTTGTTAGGGTGTAAAGCTCTTTATCCTATGTACATGATATAAGTTTGTCAAGGTGGGCAAGGTCATTATGTCAAAACAACTGGTAGACACGGATGAACATGTTTGTTGTGTCAAAAGGGGTGGGCCCTACTATACCTAGTACGGAGAAATGTCTTACATATTGTTCCTTTCTAATTTTTGGGCTAATGTGCACTTATGTAGGCTGAACTCTGACCATTTGCACGTAGATACCTTGTACTATTTATATAGGCACTTAATACCTTGAATTATCACAGAACTGCAAATTGCTACTCTTCGTTAGTCTTCTGTCGTACTTCAGTCATGCGTATAACATGTGAGTATGTTGGACTTTTATGGGGGCAGTGAGGGGGTCGTGCTCAGGTGCGGGGGTCATGCTTAGGCGAGTGGGGGGTTGCTTGTGAAGAATGCACATGAAATTCTGACATGCGAATTTGATTCTTTGGAGATAGATTAAAGATGATCTATTCTGCAGTGCTTTGATATTTGAATGTTTCTTCTTTCTTCTCCTTCTCATCAGTTTGTTTCCCAAAAATTTTATCTTAGTCCCAAATGTCAATTGGGAAATGAAGAATAAACAATTACTTTCCTGCTATGCAATGACTCTCCAGCTGAGCTCCAACTTCCTCTTTATTGAATAAGATTATAGATGAGCTAGTGTTTGTAAGATGTACGAAGAAATGCATGTTAAGGGTCCATGTTGATGAATGAATCTTAACAACCAGGCAGGGTTCATGCCTAGGTAAGGGGGTTGTGCAAGCAGGCGAGTTAGGTGTCAGCAAGCAGGCGGTTTAGAGAGGTCAAGCGAGGTATGGGGTCGAGCATGCAAATGAGGTTCAGTGGTGGGGGTGTTCAGACGATGTAGATTTCGGCCAATTGGGAATGAGTTGCGTCGAGTACAGGGGCGCATATGGGTGGAGCCCAGAGGGGTGTGGGAGGGGTTGGAGGCACAGGTAGGTTAGGGATGGGTTATGGAGGATGGAGGAAGATGATGAATTATTTTTAGATAGGGACAAAATTGTAATGTGACACTAAAGGTTAACCTGTCAGGGTACCAACTCGCAAAATAGTAATTATTCATGGTATTTAAATGCCTACAAAAATAAAATTAGTATATGGTATTTAAGTGCAAGATGGTGGTAGTTCAGGCTATTTAAGTGCAAATTAGGTTTGATGGAGATCTAACCTACGATCTGCGAAAAGAGCATGTGGTTTATCCATATTATTGCTCCTAGCTTTTCTTTATGTGGACAATGGTCCAAAATGAATGTGGATGAAATGAGATTGTTGAGATGGATTAGTGCAATATAGTAAAAGATTGGGAAAGAAATTACTGCAGTCCAGGGAAGTTAGACATGGATTCAAGAGGATAAATAATTATTTAAGATGGTCGGACGTGTAACAAAGATCAGTAGATGCACCCTTTAGAAGTGACAGGACCATAGTTGAGGTAATTGCTAGAACTAGGGGTACACCAAGACTAGAAAAGAAAGAAAAAGAACGGGATTGTTGCTAATATTATAGAGGCTGACCTGAGTTGAATGAAACAGAATGATTCTCGTAACCAACCCCAGAAATTTGGTATATGGATCTGTTGTTCTTAATCTTTTTTGTCTTCTATACACCCTATCAAAATCATCCCTTCACCATCATTTTTTTCTTGCTAATCTTCTAGGTCTGTAGATTCTCTCTCTCTCTCTCTCTTAAGGTCGTAGTGTTGCACCTCATAGTCCCATAAAGCTATCATTGAAAGGGGTCTTGTTTAACTATTTGGTTTGTAGAGCACAAGTATCTTACACCAAAAATATACGGTTTACCAAGATCCTCGTATATAGGTATTATGCAGGATTTTTTTTTTTGAAGATGTTAGAAAATCTAATTAGATTATCTAATATGTTGATCTTCTAAATCGATTACACCTGTCATATTGAAACATTATATGATTGGGTATATCCATCATGTATTTTGACCATGCAATTCTCTCTTAACATCATATTTTACAACTTGTGGTTCCATATAATCACCCTCTAAATGATTGTCCTAAGCTTTAACTATTGGGGGCAATAGATCTTAAGGATCCTGTATAAAGTGAAAGAGTGGCCTGAAATCGTGCAGCAATCAAGGTGATCCTTCATATGATAGTGAAAGTGCTAGCGTTTGTAAAGAGTGTGGACTTAGAAAGTCAACTTAAGAAGATTTTAATTGTTGTTTTCTGAACTATTTGCATCTGTTATGATGATACATAATATACCTTCATTATTTTGGCTGTAGAATCATTTGCAATAATCTAAATTATGATGTCACTCTATTAGCTGCAGAGTTTCGACTACAGTCTATAGACGTACATAATTTTGAAAGTAACTTTAATAGTGCATTTATTGGGAGAACTTCTGATGCTTATTTGGCAGTCATGGTTTTAACATAAGGTAGAGAAGATGGTATTACTATTCAGGTAATTTGATATTTGTTAGTGAGATTTGCATGTTCTGTACTCAATATCCATCAGTTCATCCTAATAAGCACCTAGGATGTTTGGATTTAGATATTTTTCTGTTATCCAAATTCCAGTTAGTATCTTGTCATTTTGTTTGATCAATTGTTTACAAATTGTAAATGAGTTATGGCTTTACACAACCCCTATCACTTTTCTATATTTATCTGGCACTTTTCATGTATAACAAAATTGACACAAATGTCTCAGGTGGTTGGCATCTACAAAAACTTCCTTTCAACTATGGAGGCTCCTGAATCTGGGGTCTCTGAGAAAGGCATCCTGCAAATTTTGTTAGACTTAAGGTTTACTGCTGACATCCTATCTGGAGGAAAAGATTTTAACTCCAGGGCTTCTGAGTCGAATACAAAAGGGGAGTCATTAAAGAATACTATAACAAGGCCTCCTTTCAGAAGGAAGCATGTCCCTGCTGGTGCAGAACCTGTGATGGTGCTCATTCAATGTCTTTCACAAAGGATTGATCCTATTGACTGGGCTACGTAAGTGCTCAAGTCCATTGATTATTCGTGCCCTCCTATTCCTTACCATCATAAAACTGAGAATTTATTTGACATTTTTCCTTGTAATTTTGTAGGTATGAGCCTTATCTTTGGGAAAATGAGAAGCAATCGTATAAACGCCATGCTGTCCTTTTTGGGTTCTTTGTTCAACTCAATCGCATGCACACTGAAACTGTTCAAAAGTTGCCTACAAGGGCAAATACAGACTCAAATATATTGAGATGTTCTACAGTTCCACGATTCAAATACCTTCCAATTAGGTAACTTCTTGTCACTCTTTCCTCTATTTTAATTACTCATATTTTCCTTTGAGAAATATTGTAAACACAAAAGAAAATGTCGTCAGATTATATTAGATTTTATGGATAGGCAGCTCTTAGATACCCCCTTAATCAGGGTGTCTTTAGAAAATTTCCTTATTTGTTTTATTATTTGGTCTGATATTCTCTAAATATCCTAAGTCAAGTCGAGAGGCAATCTGCTTTCTGATGGATTGCCCTCTATGTATCAAGGAATAAGGATAAAAAATGCTCGGATCAATCTGTAGTGCCACAAAGGCACGGTATTTTCACAAGCATAAAAAATATGATAGATTTGTTAGGTTATAGTTATTGACAAGCTGGCCAAGAATAATAGACTTGGCCACTTAATTCATTTAAGCAAAAGTAAGTACGATATATAGGAGAGAGTGGGTCCTCCTTCCTAGAAGTTTCCCTCAAGGTAGTCAAAGGTGCAAGGCACACTCGAGGCGCAAAGGGACCATATCGTCCGAGGCGCAAGGTACACTTAAGGCGCGCGCCGAAGGAAGGCGCAAAATAAAAAATAATAAAAATATACATAAATAAATAAATTAGTAATGTAAGAAATAAAACAACAAAAATATGTTAAAACATAACCAAATGAACTAGCAGAGCAACAATAGCACTCAACAGAACTAACAAGAATTTGTATCCTCCCTACCACGCTTTTAGTAAATTTTAGTTTTTCAAATTCAACTGTAACCAACTTTGACAACCGTGGAAGGGCTACCTCCCTCCCACTTGTATGAGATAAGGGCTATCTTTCCGTCTCAATTTTTTTGTAAAAAACAAAAAACACATAAGGTGCGCCTAGGCGCGCCTTTTCTTTGTTGCGCCTTACTGAAAGGCGCAACTAAGGAACGCCTTGGGTGCGTTCGGAGAAATGCGCATCGCCTAGTGAGGTGCGAGGCGCAGATGCTGCGCCTTGCTGCGAAGCGCGTCTTAGGTGCGCCCGAGGCACACCTTTGACTACCATACTTTCCCTATGTCTGGCTAATAACAAAGACAGTAAATGTCCACATAGGTCTATCTCCTACACTCAATCGAACTTGTCAAATCATGCATGTAAAGCAATAAAAATATTTCAGGAGATGAAAAACAAGAGACTCCTTCGCACGGTTGTAAGGAGGGAAGGGGTGGTTGCATATCATATCATTATTAAGAAATTTATTCTTCATACCCAATTGATGCTACCACCACCGATGATAATGTCCACAGAGGTCTATCTCCTACGCTCAATCGAACTTGTCGAATCATGCATGTAAGGCAATACAAATATTTCAGGAGATGAAAAACAAGAGACTCCTTCGCACGGTTGTAAGGAGGGAAGGGGTGGTTGCATATCATATCATTATTAAGAAATTCATTCTTCTTACCCAATTGATGCCACCACCACCGATGATAATGTCCACAGAGGTCTATCTCCTACACTCAACCGAACTTGTCGAATCATGCATGTAAGGCAATACAAATATTTCAGGAGATGAAAAACAAGAGACTCCTTCGCACGGTTGTAAGGAGGGAAGGGGTGGTTGCATATCATAACGTCATTAAGAAAGTCATTCTTCATACCCAATTGATGCAACCACCACCGACGATGTACAACAAGGGAGAGTATAATATGGATAGTACCAAGTTAAGCCACCTCAAGAATGTCTCATAATCAATGTCATATTGTCGAGTAAATCTACAAGCAAATAGACGGGCATTTAGTTGCTCAATAGAGCTATTAGGATTATGCTTGACAATGAAGACTCTGGTGTATGACTCATGTTCTGCGGAGTGCAACGGGCACCTTTTGCAGTATCAAAGAAGTCAATAAGGGGTCGCACATCAAAATAGGGTTGTGCTCAACCAAACACAGTATCAACAATATAATGGTCAGTGCGTACAGTAAGTTTTTGGGGATGCAAAACCTCCCACACGGAGTGTTTCCAGTATACCGCTCTGCTCAAGGCTGGTCATATTATGTGTGTGGTTCAGATCTAAGGTGATATAATTGACTATCATGATTGTTCCTGATTTCGGAAAGTTGGGGATCCTATTTAAGGCTCTCCTCCAGCCCTATAGTTGGTTGCCGGAGGCTAAAAACTTAGTGAATGAGGTCATTAAGTAGACTATCAAGAGAGTTCTTGAGAGGCCTTTAAGGGATTCTTCAAGAGAAAGAATGAGATAGCTCGTTGGAGATCTCGTAAGAGGATTTCACATTACAGTATTGTGTGTGTAATTCTTGTAAGATTTTTTTGTTGATTCAATAAAATTATTTCTCAGATTGTCCCGTGGAGTAGGTCTAACTTGACCGAACCATGTTAAATATTGTGGGCTTGCGTGCTATTAGTTCGGTTAATTTGTGCCTTTCTATTTTACTTATCGCCATAAGGTTATTGTTGTTTGTGTCGCTTCCATATGTGCACGACTTACAACAATCGGTAGCAGAGCTATGGAAATTGTTAGGATTTCAAATTCTTGGATATAGGTGAATGGTAGGTGACGACATTGGTCATCTTCCTATCTTCCTAGATTATGATTCTTGAAATTGTTGGTTCGTTAAGGTTCATGGGGGATGGTATCTTATCTATTTCGTAATTTCGAGATTACAAGTAAGAAGGTTAATAACACCAAATTCGAGTCGGAAAATTCAACGGTAAAGGAAACTCCATTTTGTAGCAGAGAAGGGTTGAAGCCTCTCCTTGTGAAAGAGGGAGTGTTTAAAGTCGTAACCGGTAAGGACAAAAAGTCTTTCGACATAACGGAGGATTCATGGGATGACATAGATAAGAGGGCACATAGCACGATAAAGCTTTGTTTGGTGGATGATATGATGTTCAATGTTATGTCAAAGAATTATGCGGCTGATTTATGGCTGAAGCTAGAGGTTTTGTATATGACAGTTGTATAAAAGAAGCAACTCTACTATGTATGCGTGAAGGAACTCAAATTTTATACCATCTAAACAGCTTCAACAAGGTAGATGATCTTGTCTCGAAGTAAAGTTGGAGGAGGACCAAGCATTATTGCTCTTATCTTTTCTTTTGGGATTGTATAACTATTTGGTGGCAGCAATCCTTTATAGGATGGAGACCTTCTAGATGGAGGAGACTACAAATCTTCTTAATAATGAGATTACGAAGACGCCAAATTCAATTAAGGAGTTATCATGGTTGATCCCTAATGAAAGGGGAAGGTCGAAGAGTAAGGATGGTGGCAAGAACGGAAGGGGAAAATCCAAATCCAGGCAGGATAACGATGCATGTTTTTTTGCAAACAATCGAGGCACATGAAGAAGTATTGCCAAAGTACAAGCAGTGGTTTGAGAAGAAGGGTAAAAATGTTACTTCAAGTGGTTAGGGTCAAGCCAGTGTCGCACATGAAGCCGACGATTATAGTGTAGCCGATGATTACCGTGTGATGTACTTACGGTGCATATTAGGAAGGACATTTTTTTCTAAACTTGGATTTGGTTGAACATGAAGTGCATCAATACCTATAAGGAGTACAATGGTAGTGTTGTTCTCATGGGAACATCAAGTTTTCTATGCTTGATGGTATGGTACATATACTTGTGAACGTGAGACACGTTCTAGATCTAAAGAAGAACCGTATTTCTATGGACACATTGTATGTAACAAGATACACGTTTGTTGGCCAAACCGATTTGCTAAAGATATTGAAGGACAACCCGGTGGTCATAAAGGTGCATAGATTGTCTTCGAATTTGTATCAATTAGACGGAAGCACGGTCACTGGTAGTGCGGCCATCGTTACATAGAAAGAGGTGGAGGATATCGCAAGGCTATGGCATATGCATCTAAATTACATGAGTGAGAGGGATCTTCGTGAGCGCACAAGATGGATTTGCTAAAGGACCTAAAGTAGTGCAAGTTAGAATTCTACAAGTATTGCACGATAGACAAACAACACAAAGTTGGCTTCAAGCTGGTGGTGCACAAGATCGAAGAAGTTCTCCATTATATTCACTCGGACATATGGGGACCATCACCGGTTCGATCAAAGGCAGGTGTCGAGTACTATGTTAGCTTCATAGATGACTTCTTACAGAGTATGAGTTTATTTTCTCAAACACTAAGCGAGAGATGTTTGATAGATTCTGGGAGTGGAAGACGGTCGTAGAGAAGCAACGGGGACGGACAATGAAGTATTTGCGGTCAAATAATAGAGGCGAGTACACATCGACATAGTTTCGGCACTACTGCAAATAACATGGATACAAAGGCAATGGACAATTTCAGGATGTCCAGAGCAAAATGGGGTAGCGGAGCACATGAATAAGGTACTACTAGATCGAGCTAGGAGTATGCGGTTGCAATATGGTCTTACAGAGGACTTCTGGGCAGAGACAGTAAGTCGTGTGCTATTCAGTCAACATATCACCATCTGCAACCATCGATCTTTAGATTCCTGAGGAGGTACAAACATGAGAATCAATCAATTATGATTCTTTACGTGTATTTAGGTGCCATGTCTATTCGCTCATGAATCAGAAGGATATAACTAAAGTCGAAATGGTGCATTTTCTTGGAATTCAAATATGAAGTCAAATGCTACAAGTTGTGGGATCCGTAAAATAGAATGATGTTCATAACCGTGATATGATCTTCGACGAGGCTTCTATTTTGAAAGATGATGAAGAAAAGTCTAAGGAGGCGAGTGACACATTAGACGATTATGACTCGGTGGAGGGGGAGGTTCCTAGCGGTCATAAGGATACAAACTTCGAAGCACCATTACGACCTATTAGTGCGAATGATGGGTGGTTTACAAAGATAGATGATGAGGACCAACCTTATGAGGATCCACAGACAATAACATTAAGGAGATTAATGCGTACACACAAGGCACTGGTGCTATATGGTTCCAAAGACGGTTGCATTTGCCTTGCTCACGAAAACGGAAGATCCAAGCAATTATATGCAGGCCATTGTGCAAGTGGACAAAAAATGTTGGATAATTGCCATGACAGAGGAGATGGAGTCATTTCAGAAGAATAGTTCATGAATTTTGGTCAAGCTACCAGAAGGGCAAAAGGACCATTGGCTGCAAAGGAGTATTTAGAAAATTTGACAATGAGCAATACAAGGCACGTTTAGTCATGAAAGGGTTTGCTAGAAGGATGGGGTTGACTACAACGAGATATTCTCGCATGTGCTCAAGCATACTTCTATCAAGTGTCATTAGCATTAGTAATGACACAAGATATAGAGTTGGAGCAAATGGATGTCAAAACAATATTCATGAGGCAACCCAAAAGATTTATGGAGTCCGACAAGGAGGAACATGTATGTGAGCTCAAACGGTCTTTATATGGGTTGAAGCAATTGTTAGCCCAATAATTGTATTATATTTTTGAATATGACTAATTGATTAAATATAACATAATGATGTTACTAATATTCATGTAATCACTCATGTTGCTACTTAAACTTAGCATCGTCATACTGTTCATTAAATTTATCATACTGCTTTGTTCGTCTAACATGTACTTGCAGACAAGCAGTAAGCATGATCAAACCAGGACATATGCAATGAAGAATTAATGGTGAGCCAAAGACGACATTATATAAAAAGATTTGTCTGAAACGTCTAACGACCTATTCGGGGCCTCGCACTCGGGGGTTCCGCTGCCTGGTCAGCGGATAGGGGTCGAGGGGGCAGCACCCACCCCCTTGTGGGGTTTCGTGGGCGAAGCCCCCGAAAGATATTCAGGTTTTCAGATTTGTTTATCTTTGGGCGACTGCCGTCAAGGAAAAAGGCTGTCATGGTACAAAGGAAGAAGACGAGTCAGCCATGCCTGCAAGATTCATTTGGACATTTATATGCTGCTCAAGTTTATCTTTCTTATGTAATTTTATACTTTATTGAGTCTAGGACTTATGTACATCGAGTCACACTTGGTACCAGAAGTCCACTCAACCCACAAACAAAGTCCACTCAAACAAATGCCTGAAATCCATTCACGAAAGCCCAACCCATTTCAAACCAGACCATTCCAAAAGAAGTCATAAAATCATACCTTTTCTGTCCACCGAGTTCGGTCTTGGTATATTTGGACATTTCAGATAGTTATGAAATTCCTGATATTGTGGCTCCCAACGTTTGGAAAAATTTAAATATACAATCGAATTCTGGCCGAACTATGTCCACAAAAAGCCTATAAATAGAGATGGATTTTCACATTCTTACTCACACCTACAAACCAATCCTCCACCATATAGTGAGAAAGACCCTGAGCTAAACCTTCTCATCTCCAAGATCAACTCTCCTCCTTCTAGTTCCAAGTGCGATCTCGGTTTGGAAGTCCGTTCGAGTTGTAAAAGCTTGGTCTATAAAAACTTATCTCTCCTGTTCTGAAGTCGGCGAGTCCTTCGGATAAAAGCTCGTGGTTGTGAAGTCGTTGTGCTCTTCGGATCAAAGCACAAGGTGTAAGGAGTTGCAAGTACTTCAGATTCAAAGTTTGTGTCTCATTATAGTTACTGCATGACGCACTTGAATGCATTGAGAAAAGCACTCAAGAAAATGCTAAACTTAATGAGGAATTAGAATCAGAAAAGAAGTATTCTATTGCCTTACATAGAATTGATGCACTCACTGTAAAACACGATGACCTTATTGCAAGCTCGAAAAAGTTAGAGATTAGACTGGGAAAGCATGTAGTACAACCTATGACTCAGTATAACATAAGACACGTGACTCATCACAAAGTCACACACAACAGATCATCTTTAAAGAAAGCAAGCAAAGCTAAAGCTTCACAAAATCACACTTTTATCTATACACAACCACGGAAGAATGTTCATATCAAGGTTCACAGTATCGGTATCGGAATAGGTATCGGACCATTCCTATGAGTATCGGTATCGGCGTTATCGGTAGTATCGACAGTTTCGGATCGGAGTATCGGATTTTTTGGTATCGGAAAACAAATAGTTATTAATAAATTATTAACATTAAATTTTTTTTTTATACATTTAGGCATAATATTAAGTATTTCCAGTGTTATTTATTAGTAGTTTTGAAATTAAATGAAATAATAGTCACCCTTACCAATTGGTTTACGAGCAATAGATAATTATTTTTTCTTTTACAACCTTATTATGTTTTAAACCCTTGTTGCTTTATCTTTTTCATTCTTTTTTTTGCCGAATTGACCGGAAAAGAGACCCCTCAATGTCTTTATCGGTCAGTATCGGGTATCGGTCGGTATCGGATCGGGACATGCCAAACCGTGTCGGTACTATCGGCCGTATCGGATCGTTATCGGCCGATACTTTAAACCTTGGTTCATATCACACATCGCTTACTTCAAACACAAATAGTTATGTTACATGTCATTATTGTGGTTTGAAAGGACACATATCTAGACAGTGCTATGTTAGAAAATAAGTTTATATGAATTGGGTTCTCAAAGCTAACAAATGTGGATCCAAATTTATTTGGATACCAAAGTCTCTACCTAATTATATAGGTGGAACGCTCTGCATCAAGACGTAATATCAAGGGAATCATTGGTGATTGCAAAGCTACAAAGGTCATCTTTCAAGCAATTGCACCGACATAAATGTGGTTACTAGAACTACTTCGGTAACATGCTTCCTAAATAGCTTTTAATATCTAGCATGTTTTATTGAATATCTAGCTGTCAAATGGTATTCTTTAATTGATTTGTCTTTAAGTGTGATTTTGAGAGAAGGTGTTTATTTGCATATGACTAGATATGGATATTTGTTCTTGTTGCCTGCATACCTATATTATATATTTATCTTCATAGTGCACTATGAAAGCTTTTTGAAAAATAGTTTTAGTATCTTAATCTTGAATTTTTCTTTGGGTATTTGCTATCTTATAATTATTGTTACCCAATGATTTTGTAGCACCTATGGGTACATGTAATTGATACATCTTATACCGTACGCTATATTGTTTTGAGATTTTTCAAGTCCATAGTATATAATTGATTTCATATTGCATAAATTTTTCTTAAATCCTCGGTTATTAAAGAGATTTGTTTTGGGTACATGCCGAAAGGGTCCTTCTGTCACACATGCGTAAATAGCCTGAAGCGACATGGTGTCAAGTGTCTTCGGACTACAGCTAGCTGGAAATCGCCCCCTACAGCTAATCCAAGATTGAATTGATCAACACTTTATAAACTAAAGATTTATTGAGATCTAATTTGCAATTGTTGTCTAATGGACTTTGGACTTTAATTTTTTTTTTTTTATAACTTTTTTAGAAAAGGTAACATACATTGATCTTCCATAGGTTAATGTTTGTCATCATCATATATATATATATATATATATATATACTTCTTAATGCCATTTTCTCTGATTCTTTTAAATTGGAGATATATTTTGTTTGTTCATCTTTAAGAGTTTGGTTAGCGAACATTTATTTTACTTGCCTAAAGATGATATTTGTTTGGAACTTTATATGCATTGATCAAAGGGAAGAAAGATGCATATCTCAGATCTCTCTTAGATCATGTGATTATTTATTTTATGCATATAATTGCTTTTGAACTAGATACGCATATTTTAAGGGGAAGCAAATTAATTATTTCAATTTATTCCCTTAATATGTGGTATATCTAGTTCAATCATGGACCTATAGTTTTTTACTTTATTCTTATCGATTGTGTTCATGATATTTTAATTTATGAAGGGTTTATGAGAGAATATATGATTATTATTATTTCTTGATTCTTTCATTTTATATGGTTTTTTGTAAAAAAGTTATCTTGCCAAATATATTTAATTATCCTTATTGATGATTCCTTATTGATTTGGCTATTCTTATTGAGATTTGTCTCAAAGTTCATGATTATCTTATTTAGACTGGTCATACTTTGCGGGAGAGTATTCAAGTCGATTGAATTTATCATTCTCAAGTATTTTGTCTCAATTACCTTCATGTTTATCTAGTGGATATTCATATATCATGCTAAGGTAATTGAGTTCAAATGCATTAATTTGGTTAAGTAGATAGATTCTAGTATATCTATTTTGATTCCTGTCAATGATTATACTTTTTATGGAAATGATTCACTAATTTGTATGGACAAATTGTGAATTATATTTTGAAAGTCTTATTATATCTTCAAAATTGGTATTTTATATTGGTATATACTAGATCTGTGAATTTCTAATCCTCATGGATTATTTATGACCAATGATTGATTTCTACTATATTGGTATCAGAACGAGTTCTTTTTATAGGTATTACTGATCTTACAAATTGTTCCTTCAGCAATCCCCCGGCAGTGGTAGAAGCACTTCGATTCTTTTAGTTGAAGACCAATTTTTCTCAATGTGAGTTGAAGACCAATTTTTTCTCGATGTGCGTATGATAGTTGCGTCTACTCAAGGATGGGTTATCGATATATCTCCTTTTATATTGATTGCTTCCAACAGTATGGCGGAGATAAGGACACTAAAAACTTTATTAAGTGCAAAATTTGGCATGAAGGATTTATGTGGAACAAAGAAGATCGTTATAATGGAAATTTACCGAGACAGGAAGGCTGGAAAGCTATGGCTATCCCAAAGGAAGTATATAGAGAAAGGTGCAAGAGAGATTCAACATTAAGGACTCTAGACCAGATAGCACCCTAACACTCGTCATTTCAAATTATTCTTCAAGGAGTATCTGAATTCAGATAAGAAAAAGGTTGGTATCTTAAGAGCTCTAAAGATCTCGGTTTGTTTTTTCTAGTCGGAACACAGATCGAGCCAATTGCAGGGATATGTAGATACCGATTACGCTGGTGACTTATATAAAAGAAGATGAACTATGGGCTAACTACGAGTATGTATACACACTTGCAGATTATTCAATTAGTTGGAAGTCAACACTTCATGATATCACGATACTTCCCACTACGGAGTAGAATACATTGCGACAGTCCAAGCATCCAAGAAGACTTTGTGGTTAAGGAGTTTAGTTAGTGAGTGCGGGTTCAAGAAGGTGTAGGTTCCGGTGTTTTGTGAGACAAAAAAAGTGATTCATCTCGCTAAGAATTCATTATATCATAATCGGATGAAACACATCAACATGTTTCCTCAAGTTTTCAGGAACACCATACATTTCAATAACTCATTCCAGTTATAGGCGATTTGGAATTGATGGTACATTTTACCAAGGTAGGTTCGGATGATTTTGGAATTGATGGTGCTACAACAGAAGACACCAATCATGAACCTCTACTATGTTTAGAAAATAAGAAACAACTTGCTAATAATCTCATTTAGTTTGACAATATACAAGAGTTTTGCTACAATTTAGTCCTGCATTTGGATATAGAGATATTTCCCCCTAACTAATCTCTTCATCTTTCTCTTTTCAGTGCTCCTGTCCTATCATCAAGAGGACCACATAAATCAACCCTTCAGTCATCTGCAGATGATACAACATCAAGGAGCCCATGGAAAGCATATTCAAATGGAGATGGGTCTCCAAAACCTGAATTTGATGATTCTCTTAGTAGTTTTGGAGGTGCAACTCCTTTGCTGAAGTCCTTCATGACTCAGGTATTGATAGATAACTTGCTTTTTTTTTTCAGGGATAGATTGTTCGAATAAATTTGGCACTTGATAGATACATCGATTGCTGAGCACTTTTACAAATAAATACAGACTTTTAAAATTGCAAGTTTAAGATTAAAAATATTAGATATTGATTCTCATTTTCAACCACTTATATGCTTTTTCATTTATTAACATTTCAAGTTTGGTCCTAATAATTCATTTTGAATTACAGCAGATTTGACATATTCATAACTATCAAACTATTTTTACACTTCGTCGTCTTGAAATATCAATATTTCTAATGTGTTCAAAACTTGTAATAAACTCTAGATAATTTTTTCTTGTATGGAGCAATCATGTCAGCAACAACAATTTCTCCTGGAAGTGACATAAAAAGCCCATGTAAAGGTTGTTTAGGTTTTTTATTCAACTAGAGCAACATGACCCTATTATAGATTTTAAGGCTGCTGACAATCAAATACATTCTAAACTAGTAGATTCCTTCAGATTTCTGGTATTGCTCTATTCAATCTCAGGTGTTGTGCTAGGTCTTACATAGTGTATCTGCTATTTCTTGTTTGTTCACTATTTAACTAGAAGTCATTAGCAAAGAGGTTACTCCATTCAAATATTCTCCATTTCTTAGTCTGATTATAGATTTTAAACCTCTTGAAATAGAATTTTCTTTACCTATTTTACGGGAATCTCTTTACTCAATCTGATCCCAAAGGAGCTGATTTCTTTTTTTGAGGAAAAAAGGAAAATAGAATGCTATTGGTCTCTTACCAAGTAATGAAATGCTTTTGCGTATAAAAGTTCATAGGTAAGTCTTTAGTTGTTGATCTGGTAACTTTTCATCTCATGTTTTTCACCGCATAATTTTCTACACCAATATATCAGGTTGGCAGCAAATTTGGGGAGAGTACGTCAAGGTGGGGCTCAATGCTTTCTGATGGGCAAGTTGGAAAGCTTAAAGACAGATCTGCAGCAGCCATGTCAACGTTTGGTGATATGCTTCCTGGCCCTGCAGCAGGACTTCTGTCATCTTTTGCATCAGGGAGCTACCAGGTTTGATTCTTGATTGCTGACTGACTTATTTTGTCTCCAAAGGGACCTTAAAAAAAAGGTGAGACAAGAGCATCGTATACCACAATACCATAATGGATTACAACAGGTGCTGCCAATAGGCGACACGAGTAAACCTGAGAGAAAGCAGTTGATGAAGGTCGAGGAACCCTTGATATAACGGTTGATCTTTGAGTGAAGAAGTTTCCCGACGAAGAAAGATGGCAATAAATTGGATCAAGTCTTCTTCACCTGTTGCATACCAATTTGTGGTAGTTGGCAGTTTGCCCTCCCTCACTGAGATATGCGGACATTCAGCATTGTGTATGTTTTTGGTATTTGTAGTTATGTCAAATAATAAAGAGGAAATCAAATGAGTGAGAGAGCGGTTCTATGGATTGTTTGTGGAAATGTAAAGCAGTCTTTTTGTTGTTGTTGTTGTTAGTTTGGAAAGGCTGGTTATTCCTGCCAGATATATTTATAACATTCATAGTTTTATTCAGGCAAAGGATGGTTCTTGGCATGTTCGTAGTGCCCATTGCGCTTGTTTGCGCATCTATCCTTCTCATTTAATGCGAATAAGAGGCAGGATATTATTTTTGGTCAGGATTTTATTTACCGAGTCTTGTTTCCTTGATTATGTGAATACATATTGCAGCACAGTGATTGATGCTTTAATAGATAAGGTGGGGTCGCATTTTGAAACATGAGAATTACTTGGCAGATTTGATGCTTCAATAGAGTTGAAAAGTTGGTGAACCTCGGTGCAATCATTTCCCTAAAACTAGTGAGTCATTACTCACTAAGAAATAACAAACAATTAGTTAGCAAAAGGTTGAAATCGAACATGTAAATCTCATGCAACAATTCTACATCATTCATGTACTTGGACCAGCATGAAAAGCCCATGGGCTGGCCCAAGGCCTAGGTTTTAGAACACTAGGGCCGGGCCAGGCCTAAAATTTTGGTTGGGATTATAGACCTTCCCAGGCTTGATGGTATTGAAGGTCAACGAAGACGGACAGCAACAGTACAGCTGCTGAAACGATCGGACAATAACTGAAGGTAACATGGATACGAACATTTTCACATAGGTAGAATGTACTAACTTATATTGTACGAATACAGCCATGGTTACGGGTATGGATAGGGGTGAGCGTTCGGTTTATTCGGTTTAAACCGAACCGAATTAGCCAAAACCGAATAAACCGAAATTCTAAAAATGCAAAACCGAAACCGAACCGAATTAGCTAAAACCGAAACCGAACCGAACCGAATAATAAATTCGGTTTATTCGGTTTGTTCGGTTCAAATTAATGGGTCGGACCCAATATTGGAATCGTAGTTAAATTATACTAAAAATTATAATTTTGATACACATATTTGTTGAATTTCGAAATTATGCACAAAGTTGGGCTAGTTGTTAAATTATCAATGTTAGAATTGAAAACACATACATAGAATTATTATTTTCAAAATATAAATTTTCTTAAATTGAGAATATTTACATATTTGTATAATTCTTATTCGGTTTTCGGTTTGGACCGAAACCGAAACCTAAAACCGAAACCGAAACCGAATAAGAAATTATTGTATTTTGAAAACCGAAACCGAACCGAATATTTTTGAAACCGAACCGAATCTCTTATTCGGTTCGATTCGGTTCGGTTTTCGGTCCAAAACCGAATAATGCTCACCCCTAGGTATGGACACCTTTTCTTGTGTCGGTGCAACATAGAAACTGAAAGACAAAAAAAAAACATATAACCAAGATCCGACCTATGCCAACAGATAATTCCTGACAGGGCAAGTTCTACACAGCATGCTAGAAAAATACTAGAATGTACCCAGATCTAATGCAAATAAAATTACAGATTAACTGAAATGGATTTGCAGACCGAATTATTCAAGTCAGCATCATTGCAACTACCTTACATTGTATCATCAAGTATTGCAATAACAATCAAATTTTGGGATGTGTACAAAATGATCTAAACATGTTAACTGCGAACCTTGTCGAAAATACTGCATCCCATCGAATGCCAAAGGTGGACGAGAAAAAAGAACGTCATGAAAAGAAAAGGAAAAAAAAAAAAAAAAAATTCAAGATCTGCAGCTTTATCCACAAATGATACAACTTTACCTTAAAGAGACTACCAACTTTTTTTTTAAATTATCAATAAAAAATGATAAGTAAAAAGTAAAAAGGGCTAAAAAAGATGCAAAACACTGAAAAGATTTTACTTTTCCCCTAGTTCACTAATACCATATCTTCAGTATCATACTTGGCTGCAACCGCAGCTTCCAGTCTTCTCCATGCCATCTCTCTTTGCTCTTCCAAAGACTTTGCTTTGGCTTCTTTTTCTATATACAGCTTATGACACTCCTCAAAGAGATCACTGTCCATCTCGAGGAACATCTTCCTCACATTAGCTGTTAGTCCATGAACAGCCTGGTTCCAGTGGCTCTGTATGTTCTTCTCTAGTGCTTCAAATATGATGGGGAATATGACATTGCGGTTTTGAGCGATCAACCCCACAATGTGGTCATTATTCCACAAAAATAGGGCCCTCTCTGCAACCTGAATTGCAGCTTGACACATTTAGTTCGGAAAAAAGAAGCATGGAAAAAAGGCTGTGTTGCGACATGCCTACTGCAGTCAAATTTCAAAACTTCTACAATTGATTCCTCTTAATATTATTATATTATCATACAACTTGTCTCAAGGAAGACTTACGAATAAAATACAAAAGAATGGTTGATACAGTTATAGTAAACTTCAGCAATCTTTGAGAGAACGGACTGTCTAGAATGTTCGAACAGTGACTATAGAGTAAGATAGTTTTAAACTAATAACTACCAAAAAATAACACAACTAATGAGGACCCATTAGGAAAAGGAGGTTACAAACATGTAAGAAACAGTAATTGCCCTTTAGTACGAAAATAAACAAGCATAACTAGATTGCCGTTACACCCAGGTTATCATCATTATGTATGTAGATTCAACAATACACAAGGTAGATCTTCCTGCACACGCGCACACACACATAAAGGTACATTAATTTGACTGTTAATGACTATTAATGCATATCATATCACTGAAGACGGGCAATTCATTCTACTTGTCCAGAAAAGGTAACTTGATTCACTGCCTCTCTAGATTGAACAGCGAAACATATAAACATTCTTATCTACCTACAAAAAAAATCTAAACGATGTTATCTGTATGGGTTGGAAAGAAAATCTACTCCCTAAACTACATACAAATATTTCCATTGAAAGATGATGCATATTCAAGACCTTTAAATGGAAGTTGCTTCTTACACTTATTATTTTGAGAAAGTCGAACATCTCATAAATTAAAATAAAAGAACATAGAATTCTACAAGTGTAAATTCATAGCATCAATCAAACCAACTACAGAACATATTATGGATTTCTCTATCATTATAAATGCTTGCAAGATATCTTCAAGAAGATGCAACCAATTAGTAATAAGTTTCGTCTAATAATTTGTCATCCGCGAATTTTGCAAATAACAAATATTGACAATTTTGACTTTGTTCTTACACCCTTCGTCAATATATTGACAATTCTGACTGTGTGCTTACACCCTTCATCAGTAGATAGTAAAGTTATCAAGACCCTTTACACTCTTCTTTACCTGTTTGTAGTATTATTATATGCCACTTATACCCAATTAGTGCATTTCTAGCGCTACTTTGGCACTTGTTCTTCCCAGTTTATCGCATCTATTTGAAATCCCTATGCTAACTGTGCCTTTATTATTTCATAAATTGGAAATGTTATGCAATCTGAAAGGAAATAAGAAATTTGAAAGCAGCACTAGATTGAAAACAAAAGTAGATTCATGCACTGTTTTTCAAACCGTGGTAGCCTCTTTGTACATATTGTGCATTAACCAAATAAAATAAAACTCCATATATACGAGAGGTGAGGATGAATATTCAACTGCCATGCACTAAACATATGCAGGGTAAAAAGATTCATTGCAATGATAAAAGATGTTAAAGGAGTCTAAGCTCTCCTCCACATGGTGGAATTGAACATAATACGATCTAAAACTGACACATAAACCCTTGAAAGCAAAAAATTAGAAGAGAGGCCAAAGAATGTTGGACTCTCCGTTAGATACCTACCAGACCCCTTAGAAACCATTTCCCCATATAATACAACATCTCTGCAGAATAGCAAGATAAATAATTACTCATCAATGTTCTTCCAATTCCCTTCCCCTTTTTCTCCTCCTGTAGCAGAAGCTGCTGAAGGGAGCATGAGAGGGGAGAACAGGAAGGATGAAGAGAAGAAGTATCCTGATTGGTAAGTTCCCGGTGATTATAACTCAGCAAGTTAGCGACAACAGAATTTACAAATGTGAGGAATAGAAGAAAACCTAAGCAAGTATGTCTTTTGAGCAGTGGTTAGTGACTTGAGGTTAATAGTTTTTCCCTTTTTTTGACAAATAAACCCCAATTAAATCAAAGTATATCTGATTTTAATGTATTACGATGGTATACATATTATGTTACATGGACATGGATATGTTGTTAGAGGCGAAGCTAGGCGCGCCTAGGCGTACATGTAAAATATATATCGAATTGTTACTTTTATATTAATTTTTCCTCATTGGGGCGATGGTCGCCTAGGCGTGCCTAGGCAACCGCCTAGGGCGCTCGGGGAAAATACAAGGCTGGTTTTAGGCGTGCTTATGTTTGATGCTTATTTCAAACTATTTTTTTTATCAGATATATATATGCTTTGTTTATAAAATATAAGTATGTTATATTTTAGACATGCAGGAGCAACAAGAATATTTTTTGTGAATTTTCAAGGAACCCAAGTTCCTGGGCAATGCCTAGGTAATGCCTAGGCACGTCTAGGCGAGTTGGGAGGTTTATCGCCTCGCCTAGCACCCCGAACAACATAGCCCGGATACGACATGGTGACACAGACACAACAGCTATTTTAGTGTGTCCTAGTGTATTTTGGAGTGTCGGGTTGAATATTTTTTGTGAATTTTCAAGGAACCCAAGTTCCTGGGCAACGCCTAGGTAATGCCTAGGCACGTCTAGGCGAGTTGGGAGGTTTATCGCCTCGCCTAGCACCCCGAACAACATAGCCCGGATACGACATGGTGACACAGACACAACAGCTATTTTAGTGTGTCCTAGTGTATTTTGGAGTGTCGGGTTGCACTCGATATATGTCCCATGTGTCTGATGTGTCCGACATGACACATCCTAGATTTTTGGAGTGTTTGTGCTTCCTAGATCGGCAAAATAGGCAATGGAAATACCCATTGCTGAAGTCGACAAAATCCAAATTTGTTATGAAGATCCGTGCTTACTAGATGACAAGTCCATCTACAACATAAGCAATGGAAACACTCATTGCTGAAGTTGATAACATCCCAAGTTTGTTATGGAGATGAGAACTCGAGGCGGCAAAAGACCAAAAGACGTAGACCACTGACTCGTAGCAGCAAGACGGAGGCTTAAGACTAAAATAAGGTGTGTTGAGACAAACTTGTGGTTCATGACTGCGAGTTGTCTTGTGGGATTATATCTTTACTTTCTACTTGACTCGAGGACTCCAAGACTCGAGTGTCGAGTTTCTGTAGCCTTGGCAAGGAAAGATAGTCAGTTTCTATAGCCTTGGCAGGGGGAAAAAGTAACAAAATGAACTAGAGAGGGATAAAGAGAGAACTGTGCACTGAACATCAGAGATGCGGTAGTCAACGGCGGTCAAAAATATTGACACTCGACAGATTGTCAACAGATAGTCGTAGGAGGCAATTTAGGACATATGACATGAGCATGAGATGCACATCAGAAGATTGCATGGCTGGCTCTTTCATCTCTAATATGTATATAGCTTATTAGGCTTGGGGCAGTTTCCCACTTCAAAGGTAAATAAAAGATCAATAGGCCTGGGTTGACTTCACATTTTATGTTGAGGTGGGTCAAGATGGACTGGCATATTGAAGTGGCCACCTCTCCTGTCAAACCACGTCAGTACCTGACCTCTTAGATGCTTGTCATCTAGGCGACTGCCGGTGTTTAGCCAACAATCATATCTCAGGTAGATCCACATATACCACTTGAGCTCTCCGCAAAAGGAAGAAATCGAGAAGAGCTCTTCTAGTCACCATGTCTGTTTTCTCTCTATAATTTTTGTAGCTCAGATCACAAACCCATTATGAGTAGCAAGGAAACTCAGTGCCAACCATAAACAGGCGATGTCAATACTAACTTGGCATGTTTTTTTTATCTTGGACGTGCCTGAACCATGTCTGACATGTAATCCACACCATGTCCATTTTGGGCAACCAAAATGACGGAACATGGAAACCTTTGGTGCTTCCTATACTTAAAAATATCCTTTAAATACTAATAATTATACAAGAATCACACCTAGTCTAAAATAAATAATACATAGCATGCAGGAGTATAGCTATCAATGCCACTTAATCGAGCTCATCTAAGCATCCTTTGAGTACCTAAATGGGACCTAGCACCCTCCTTTTACAACAATGAGGACATGAAAGAACAATGAAGAGAAAAGAGGAACACAATTTGGTAAATGGTAACATGGGCAATAGATGTAACTAATAATTGTATATTCATGTCCAGAAGCATCATAAACTCGAGACTCAAGGTAAAGTTGCACACATTGGTTAATCCTAGACCTTTGATGGAAAAAATATGAAAAGAGGTCATGCCACATTATCATTTTTTAAAGATGTACTAAACAAGCCCCAAGACACTGCAAGAGTTAGTGAACAACCGACCAAAACACATAATTAGCAATCATCATTTTGTCTACATTTGTTTATGTCACAACTCCCAACTTAAACAAAGGTTTACAATGATGTTTCAAGGACCATAGTGGCTAGTGGTATTTTGACAAAGGAATTTGACTTACAAAACATCTTCAATCATAACACTTCTACATCCACAACAGGAAGATATAACTCAAAATGTTCCGACGCATAGAACTCAAAAGTTCCGATGTGTTAAGTGTTATATTAGAGTTATTAGTTAATGGGCTTTAGTCCCACATTGCTTAGAATAATAGGAGAGACGGCTAGCCTCTCATCAATAATATATATATATATATATATATATATATATATATATATATATATATATATAGTCTCTCATCAATAATAAACCATCGTATTATTTTCAACTCTACATGGTATCAGAGCCAAAATCCTAGCTTTCACCCACCACTCTCTTTCTCTCCACAACACCCTAACCCTAATCTCCCCCCCCTAGCCGCCAAACCCTAACCCTACTGCTGCTGCTGCTGCCCCTGTACTGCTGCTGCTGCTGCAGACCCCCCCAACCCCCTGCCGACCCCCTGTACTGCTGCTGCTACTCCTGCAGACCCCCCCACCCCACCCCCTGCAGACCCACCTATACTGCTGCAGACCACCCCCTCCGCCGACCCCCCCCCCCCCCCCGGCTGCCGACCCCCTCCCCCTTCATATCAGCCGACCCCCCCTCCATGGCTCAAAACCCTAACCCTAATCCTCTATCCCTTACATCAGCCGCCGCCCAACCCCTCCAAACCCTAACTTAGTTTCCAAAAAAAACAACAAATTGTTGGGATTCTTAGAGGGTAAACATATGTTTGCTGGAACCTCTGACTCTCAATAATTTTTTCGAAAAGTTAACAAAGAGCAAACATATGGTTTATTTTGCATGAATCTTTGTTTCTTTCCTTGATCTTCACACTAGGATCCAACAGAGGTTAACATGGGTTATCTCTCTGTCCTGGCTTGTGATTCACACTCTCTGCTTCCTATGCGCGTGTGCCGGTTCTACCTCCGTTTTTAGCGCATGACAGAGTGGCTGTAATTGTCAAGTTGGAAAGAAACAAATCGACAGTCGAATCAGGACTCCTGAAAGATGGGAGACTCTACGACGAATAGCAGTGCCGCAGATACTAGTGTCACCAACACACTAGCGGGACCAACAGGCACTAGCACGACGATTTCTTCCATTCGACTTGTCGATCGTCGGTTGGAAGGGCCAGAGGACTACTCGACATGGAGAAAGAAGGTCGAGAAGACGCTTCGTAGAATGCGGTTGTCCAAACATCTGACTAACAACCCTCCAGCAGAAGATGATCTCATATTTGAGCAATGGGAGACTGATGATAGTCGACTGTTTACACAGTTGATGAATTCAATGGAACCATCGGTGGAAGACATGGTTCAGAATACAGACTCAGTGAACGAGTTATGGGAGGTACTGGCAGCGCGTTTGATGGAAAATGTGATTTATCTCGTATCTATGACTCTGTCGTTGGTGTATACAGAGCAAATCGGGAAGATAAATCTCATAAGGACCATTTTTGGGCCTTTAAGGCTATGTCTGATGAGATCGACCACGTATTACCACTTACGTCAGATATTAATGAAGCAAGGGCTCAACGTGAGCAGCTTCATGTCATGGCTTATCTTGTGTCTCTCCGACTTGATGCGGACTCCGTTCACTCTCAAATTATTGCTGGATCTGAAGTTCCGACCCTGTTGGAAGCACACTACCATATCCTTCGGGCATCAAAAGTCGTTGAGACCACTCCGGATGATACTCCTGCTGATCGTTTTTCTCTTGGTGCAGCTCGTACGGGATTCCGTGGTGGTCGTGGTGGCCGGCATGGTGGCCAAAATATTGGTCGCGATGGGGGCGTGGCAATGACGGTCGTGATGGAGGAAGACCGCGCATATGCTTTAATTTTGGTCAGCTTGACAATTTCTATTGGCAATGCACTAAATCACATGTTGCTAATATCACCACTGATACTCCTAATGATGGTGTCCGATCTATTCAGATGACTTCGGACTCATATACATAGTTTCTTGATTTCTAGGCTCAACGTCGTGGTAAAGTTTTCACGTCTGGCTCCACAGCCGGATATTCAGCAGCATGCATAGTTAAGCCCAAGCAGTGGGTAATTACTCTGGTGCGTCCTCCCACATGACTGGTGACGCAAGTATGATACATGATTATGTCCCTGTCCGTCGTGTTTCTGGCATTACTGTTGCCAATAGAGGTTCCCTGACAGTCCGAGGACATGGACGTGCCAGTCTTTCTTTCAAACTGTCACTCAATTCTGTACTGCTTACACCTGGAAACCCGTTCAGTTTAATTTCTATTAGTCAAATTACTCGTGAACTACATTGCTCGATAACATTTTTTCCTGATGGTTGTGTTTTTCAGGACCTGAAAACTGGGAAGACTATCGGTAAGGAGGATGTGACTGGAGGCTTGTACCTGTTTGACGCACCTTCTTCGGTGGTCTGTGCCGGCGTGAAACTTGATCCTTTCGAGTTATATTGTCAGTTAGGCCATCCATCAACCCAAGTTCTCCGAAAAATGTACCATTCTTTAGATATTCATATTTCCTTTCATTGTGAGCCATGTAGTTTAGCTAAGCATCACCGAGTTCCCTATCCGGTGAGTAAAAATAAAATTGCTTCCGCTCCTTTCGAGTTTGTGCATTCTGATGTATGGAGACCTTGTCCGGTTGAATCAATAATGGATTTCAAGTACTTTGTTACTTTTGTTGATGATTACTCACGTGTCACTTTTGTTTATCAAATGAAAAATCGTTCTAAATTGTTTAACATTTGGTGCAATTTTTATGCTGAAATAAAAATACAATTTGGTGTTCCAATCAAAAAATTTCGAAGTGACAATGGTCGTGAGTATTATCTCGTGATCTCGACAGACATTTGGCCCGCAATGGCATCATCCACCAAACTTCTTGTGCGTACACACCACAACAAAATGGTGTGGCCGAGCGCAAGAATCGTCATCTCTTGGAAACAACACGTGCTCTTATGTTTCAAGCACGTACGCCCAAGAGATTTTGGTCGGATGCGGTTCCTACTGCTTGTTACCTTATTAACCGCATGTCATCATCCGTTTTCAATGGTAGCACTCCCTTCTCTAGGCTCTTTCCCGGACGAGAGCCATTTCCACTACCTCTCAGAATCTTTGGCTGCTTATGCTATGTTCGGGATACCCGACCAACTATTTCTAAATTAGATCCTAAGGCAATACAATATATTTTCCTTAGGTATCCTAAAGATCAGAAAAGGTATCGGTGTTATTTTTCTGTCCTGAAGAGATTTTTTCACTCGGGATGTTACCTTTGTCGAAACCGAATTTCTTCCACTCCTAATGGGTCCAGTTCCCCTCATCTATCCAGAAAAGGATTTTTTGTTATTTTCTGATCAAACACGATAGACCCCGTACGGGTGCCCTCCCTTACCGAGCCAGTTTTCCAGGCCGATGGTCCGCTTACACCGATTCAGTCAGTGCCGACATCGCCCACAGAATCATCATCCTCCGAGTCCGCCAGCAGCTCCAGCTCCAATGAGTTGCCTCCACCTGTTCCACCAGCAGCTCCACCGGTTCCGCCAGCAGCTCCGACGGTTCCACCTCTAAAACGTCCTCGTCGTGCCTGTCGTGATCATCCTTTGTATGTTGACAGTTACAAAGGACTTACCAGTCACACTCAGTCTCTGGTGGCTACTATTGATGGAATTCAGATTTTCAAGACCGCTGAAGAGGGTCTCAAACATCCTGGTTGGCGTGTGCTGCTATGAACGAGGAGATGAAAGCTCTCAGGGAGAACCACACTTGAGACTTGGTCGATTTATCCACTGGTAAACAGGCAGTAGGTTGCAAATGGGTATTCACAATTAAGGTGAAACCAGATGGCTCTCTTGATCACCTGAAGGCTCGTCTGGTGGCCAAAGGATACTCTCAAACCTATGATGAGGATTACTTCGAGACCTCTCCTGTTGCTAAAATGATGTTTGTTCGTATACTCATGGCCTTGGTCGTTCGCTATGACTGGTCGTTGCTTCAACTAGATATCAAGAATGCTTTCCTCCACGGGGATCTTGATGAAGAGGTATATGTGATGCAACCTCCCAGGTTCGTTGCAAGGGAGGGTAAAGTGTGTCATCTGAGGAAAGCTCTCTATGGTCTGAAACAATCACCTCGTGCGTTGTTTGGTCGATTTACACATGTGGTTACTCAGTTTGGATTGAGTCAATCAAAGAAGGATCATTCCGTATTCTACCGACAGACATCAGCTGGAAGGATTTTACTTGGTGTCTATGTTGATGACATTGTAATCATAGGAGACGACAGTCAGGGTATTGAAGGCTTCAAGAAATTTCTGGGAGAGCAATTTCAAACCAAGGATATGGGATCATTGAACTATTTCTTGGGTATTGAGGTCACACGGATTAAGCGGAACATTGTAATGTCCCAGAAAAAGTATGTGCTGAACATACTAAATGATGCAGGCATGATGCAAGCCAAGGGAGCAACCTCACCTATAGATCCAGGAACAAAATTACTCCAAGGGGCTCTGATGACCAACCCAGAACAATATCGTCGAGTAGTTGAAAAACTCAACTACTTGGCAGTCATGACTCGTCCGGACATTTCTTTCGCAGTAAGTGTTGTAAGTAGATTTATGGCTTCTCTAAGAGTTCCACACTGGCAGACAGTTCTCAGAATCCTGTGTTAACTAGTCAAGAATCCAGGAAAAGAAATTCGGATGGAGAATAATGGACACACTCGTATTGAGTGTTTTACTGATGCTAACTGGAGAGCAAGTCTGACAGATAAACGATCTACATCTGGCTACTCAGTATTTATTGGCGTCAATCTAGTGTCATGGAAGAGCAAGAAACAAAGTGTGATAGCACACTCAAGCTCAGAAGCAGAATATCGAGCTATTGCTCATGGCACGTCAGGGGTATTATATATGAAGTATCTCTTATAAGAACTAGGAGAAGATGCAGGACCTCAAGCAACAGATTTATGATGTGATAACCAATCTGCTATTCATATTGCCACCAACCCAGTATTTCATGAACAAACGAAGCATATGGAAATTGATATCCACTTTGTTCGTGATGAGTATACAAAGGGAGTGATAAAGTTTCAACATGTGAGGACCGGCGACCAGAAAAACGATATCTTCACAAAGCCTCTTTTGGGTCCTCGGGTTCAATTTCTATGTAACAAGCTGGACATGGTTGACATATATGCTCCAGATTGAGGGAGGGTGTTAAGTATTATATTAGAGTTATTAGTTAATGGGCTTTAGTCCCACATTGCTTAGAATAACATGAGAGGGGGCTAGCCTCTCCTATATATATGTAGTCTCTCATCAATAATAAACCATCCTATTATTTCCAACTCTACACGATGCATTCTTTTTATTTGAATCTGTAATGTTTCCCTATTCCCTTTCATTAACCACTTTCCAGATCTAGAAGGCTCAGTTGGGATCCGTTAAAGAAGAAACAGTAATCTTTGACGAAATACCACGAGGGCTGATCTATAATGAAGCAAAATACAACCTATAATTAGGAAGTGAAGGCTCTGAGTGGTGTCTTAAGCTTTAGCGATATACATTCTTTCCCAACAAACTGTTGATATTACAGTCAAAAAGAACATGTCCTAAACAGAAAGATGAATAGAACAGGTAAAGTAGCTTTAACTAATAATAATGAGAATGAATAAAATATGCGCATTTGTTGGGTCAACATGTTGGTATCCTAAGCCACAAAAGGATGTCATAACAAGCTAAATATTGTGGGCATGATCACAATGACAAAAACAACAAACTAGATCTAGTTATTAAAAAAGCCTCTCATATGATGCCTTAATAATGTCAAAATTTTAAGTTGAGTAAATATCATCAAGAATAATCAGCACATCAAAAGGAATTGAGGGTAAGCTCAGAAGCGTCAATCGATAATACTTAATTATGCAGCTTTTCATTGACAACAGTATTGGAAGAAAAACCTACAAACTGTTTGGAATCAACTTTACAACAACTTGTTACTCTGGAAAGAGTAACAAGTTTCTCTACTCCTTTAGAAACCTAGCCCACATCTTATAATGTTTCTGCACCATCTACGTCTTCGTATCCTCTTTTCCAACCATATCTAAAACAAAGCTCACCACCTCAAAAAGCTGGCAGATTCATAATTGCAGAGGCCCATAGCGTCATAATTACTTAAGTTTCTCTATTTTTTGCAGCAATGGAACAGCTTGTACTGATATCATAGTTTTATTGTAATATCCCACTGCACCACTGCCTCCTGCCCACATCCTATTTAGTAGCACCAATATAAGTCTATCATCCAGTGTTATACACCATACTCTGCGACATCCGCTGCTCTACTACTACTAGACATCCTAGCTAAGCCACATTAAGATTCTAGTCTTGCAGGTATTTAAAGCTTATGTAAACTTCATCCAGGATTCCAGATACACTATAGTTTTGCAAGGCACTTGATCCATAGTGGCACACAAGGAGGATATGCATTTGAGTGTTCATGTAACTAGAAATGTCGAATCCTGTTTTATATTAGTTTCATGATACTGCCCTCCATAACACCCGTCTATAATATATATTCAGCGTTCAAAATAGCACAATCCTATGGGTCCTTTTGTGCCAATCAACATAATCGAAATAAGTATTAGTAGCCAAATTTCATGTTCAACTCAACGTGATTGATAACTACTACTACAAACAGAATCCAGTCAACGATGGACAAACAATCTCACCCTATTTCCCAATGCTTTAAAAACCGGTTCAACCATTGACCCGGTGAACTCAAACTTTACCAGTTCGACCGGTCGGTTCAAAGACGCTGATGTAATAATATTTTTAAAATTATATTTAATATTTATGCCATTTTTAAAAAAATGGATAATCATGGTAGCATTTTAGATTTTGCATAGTATTAGATAAAGGTGGATAAAGAAATACTTTTTAAAATATCAGGTTTGCACCGTTATTGGAATTGTAATAGTTACTTTAGTGTTTATCATTTTGCTCCAAATAATAATTGCAAAAATTACAAAAAAATAGAGCAAGTATTGGATAGTGGATGTGGATAATATATTTACTTTTAGTTGTTATTGAACTTTGATACATGTTAACAGATGCCAATTGCGAATGGTAACAATCACAATTAAAACTTGTATATTTACTAATTTCGTGTATCAAAAAGTAAACAAGCAAAGTGGTTATGATAATAATATGCTATGTTGTTAATCATGTATGATACACGATACGTATCGTACGATACGAGTGAAAAGATTTTCAATACAAATCATATATGTGTATCAGAGATGGGGCAAAAACTCGTGAGAAACATTCTTGTATCGTTCATATACGATACGATACGTCTGCTATGATACACTGATACATCTGCTACGATATACTTTTTTGTTCTTATTTTCAATTTTTTACCCTTTTTCAGTCTATTTATTGAGCTTTCTTCTTCTTTTTTTGGGTTTTTCTTTTCTTTTGGGTTTTTCTTTCACCAATATTTCTAACTTTCCATTATGGCCATTATAACGTTGAATGGATAAATTAATGGATGTTAAAAACTTATTTGTTGTCTAACTTGTGCTTTATTTTCACTTTTTAGTTGTCCACTTTAAATGGTTGTTGCAAGGTTCGCAGTATCGGTATCGGACCATTCCTATGAGTTTCGGTATCGGCGGTTTCGGATCGGAGTATTGGATTTTTTGGTACCAGAAAATAAATCATTATTAATAAATTATTAACATTTAAAAAATATATTTTATACATTTAGGCATAATTTTTAAGTATTTTCAGTGTTATTTCTGAGTAGTTTTGAAATTAAATGAAATAGTAGTCACCCTTACCGGTTAGTTTACATGCAATAGATTAATTTTCTTCTTTTATATGCTTTTACAACCTTATTATGCTTCAAACTTTTGTTGATTTGTCTTTTTTCCTTTTTTTTTTTTGCCAAATTGATCGAAAAAGATACCCCTAATGTCGATATCGGCCAGTATCGGGTATCGGTCGGTATCGGATCGGGACATGCCAAACCGTATCGGTATCGGCCGTATCGGATCGGTATCGGCCGATACTTTAAACTATTGTTGATTGTCAGTTATAGATGTTTGATGGTAATCTTTATTGTTGCTTAATATGTTCAATTTATCTATGTAATGTATTAATTTTCCAATGTAATTATCAATAGGAATCGTAGAATACACGTTATAATACGATACATAATTTGATAATCAAGCAAATGGATACATGATACGTCATAGGTATTACCTATTAGGTAATATGCATAGACTTTAACATCAAAGCTAACTTAGCCTAGTGGTTGAGGCTCGTCTTGTATACAGGTGGTCCGTAGTTCGAATCCTCACAAGCAATTTTTTTTGTAAATAAGTGATTATATACTTATATTCAAGTTTGAGTCAATAGTCTGGTTCAGTCAAACCATGAGTGGGTCGGCTGGTTCGAACGGTCTAGTCTAATCCGGTTCTAAATGATCCAACCTCTCCAGTCAAACCGACTTGGGAAAGCCACCGGGTACATTTCTACCAGACGAATATATGACACTTTATGAAGCATGTATACTCCAAAAGTCAGTGTCGTGTCAGTGAAGCCGGACACATAATGGAGAAAAATGAACACTACAAAAGACACTAGGACATGGCAAAATAAGTGTCAGTGTCCTTTACACGGTATCTGTATCATTTCGTACTCGTGTCCGGGCAACATAGATGGCACCATATGCGTAGTAATCAATGTTATAGAAAGCGCTAGTCGTTATGCGATAAGGAGATGCCTAGCGTGCAGGAGGCTAGATGGCCGCCTAGGCGGATTTAGGCGAAGACAAACGTTACCATTAAGAAAAGCTTAGGACTTTCTAGTTCATTGAAAGTAATACAAAACTATATATTTATATGTTTATATAAAACAATGGTTACATTACAAAGAACGTTGAAAAACACTCAAATGGACAAAAGACTACAATAACAAGTATTGAACAAATATAATTATAATTTATAATTCACCAAAAATAATATAATATGAAGATAAACGGTCAATGTAAATATTTGTGCCAGGCCAAAAACTGACCAACAAAATAAATGGCTCATGCCAAAAAAACATTTTAACAAAATATTGACAGGAAAAACAAAAAAACAAAAAATAGGCAACACTTTTCTTCTATCTGCATAATCTTGTTTTCTCCACATAAGGCCGCGTAACGCCTAGAACGCACAATATACTTAAAATTTTGGCGTTGGGTAGCCGCATAGCGCATAGTATCCGCATAGCGCCTAGAAGCAACTTTTAAACACATTTTTATATTACTAAATAATTGGGACACATGTATGATATGTTCCATGGTGAGTAGTAAGGTGTATTTCTAGCATTTAATTAGGTTAAGTGTCTTATCATAGAATGTTTTATCCAAAGCTAAAAATAAAGGCACCAACTTAAGTGAAATATGCAAAGCAAGAACTTCTAAAGTCTCCCTTTATGAGTATAATGTATCTATTTAACTATTTTACCAAAAGAGGCATATATCACATTTTATGCATAACTAGTACCTGAAGGGACACGTGTCATGGTAGGCATGACCAATAGTCTTTCTTTTCATAGAAATTCTTGTCAAATTGCTGCCATAAAAGCATCGAATTTCGACAAAACATTCAACCAATAACTAACTAAAGCTTCCAGTTTCCTTCTACTATATTTGTATCTGTGCAACCAATAACCACTTTTTATAAACCAATATCACATCTTATTAAAATTCTTCTTAGCAAGTAAAATAGGAATATAATTCGTTCTGTATGTGTTGTGATTGTCAGCAGCGGATATATATAACTTTTGGCTTGGTTAATTCTTACTTTTTAGAGAAACTTCTACCCAATACCAGCTGCTTTTATAAAGGCATCAAATTTTATTCAAGCATGCAACTAACTACCTAGAGTTGGCTTCTTTCCCTATTTGTTCGACCACAAGAGGTACATATCATGTCTTTACTGTGTCGGCTATAGTCAATTGTCTTGTCATAGCAATTTTTTTGAATACCTTCATAGGTGCATTAACTACCAAGTAACTCATCCAAAGTTCCTTCTTTTATGGAATGTATGCCTATATCACAAAAGTAATCGACAAATTGAAGAATAACCTGGAAATGTGAACTGTTGAGGCACCGTCCGATCTGCTTAAACAGCGGAACCATGCACTTCTGAAACTCCGCCGACTGTGTAGCCTCGAGAACCTCCTCCAGCTCCGCCAAGAAAAGAACCTCCTTCCCGCAATTCGTCACGGGCCAATACTTCAACAGCCCCCGGATCACCGTGTCCGCCAGCTTGTAGTCCTTCTCCACGAACTGCGATATGCAGTAAGACAGCTGCTGGTGGTAGGCTGCCACCGACTTGGGCTTGTGCAGGGGGATCAGCGCACGGACAAGGAACAGCTTGTGCTCCTCCTTCATCGGCAGAGCGAAACCGTTGATGATGCTGCCGAGGATCTCGAGGAGCTCGCCGATTCCGGAGTGGCGCTGGGTCTCGAAGATAAAGCGGTAGAAGATGTTGTTGATGGACTTGCGGATGAAGGGGCGGTGGACCATGAACTTGCCATAGATGCGGTGGAGGATGGTCTTGAGGTACTCGCGCTCGCGGGGGTCCTCGGAGTCGAAGAGGTCGAGGAGGCGGAGGACGAAGGAGTGGTCGAGGTAGCGCTTGGCGAGCTTGGTGTCGGTGTCGGGGGAAATGACGTAGCGGAGGAGGAGCTCGTAGACGAGCTGGAGGTGGGCCCAGGCAGGGTCCAGGTAGGGCTCGTCGTCCTCGTCGGCGGCGCCGGCGGAGTCGGAACCGGTGTTCTCGTGGGCCTGCGGGGGGAGGGGGCGGAAGATGTTGGCGGAGACGGCACGGACGAGCTCCTCCTGGACGGGCTCGGAGAGGCGGGAGGAGCTGGACTGCACGAAGTCGACGAGGTCGACGAGGGTCTGCCGCTTGGCCTCCTTCTCGCGGGCGTAGCGGAGGCAGTTGCAGTCGGAGAAGTCGAAGACGAGGGAGCAGATCTGGAGCTTGCGGAGGAAGAGGGACTGGCGGTCCGGGACGGGGACGTCGCGGAAGAGGGGGAGGGAGAGCTCCATGGAGGCGGCGGCGGCGGACGGTCCGGAGGGGAGGGGGGCCGGGGCGGATGCGGTGCCCACGGAGCGGGAGGAGTGGTTGATGGTGGGGACGGAGGCGGGGGCGGAGGACGGGCGGAGGGCGTCGGCGTCGGATTTGGGAACCTTGCGGTTCCCGCGCTTCATGATCTTGTTGAACATTGTCGATGTCGATCGATTGACAGAGGAAACGCTAACCCTAGAATTCTGGTGGGAGAGGAAGAATATGAATGATATTGGGGGAGATGGAGGGAGGGAAACTAAACCCTAACTTGGATGGAGGGGGATGGGTCCGCCAGAGGATCGGAAGGCGGAGATCATCCGGAGGGGGAGGGGGGGCGGGGAGGAGGAGGAGGAAGAAAGCGGACGGTGACATTGTTCTTTGTCTGGATGAAGAACAATGTAGTTAAATTTTGTGGGACAATGAATAGACTAATTCAACTTTAAGTCGGATAATAAGTGGTAATATTATAAATTTATTTTTCTTTTCTTATTTTTTTTATTTGGATTATAATTGTTTTCGACTGAATTTTTGTACCAGGATTCATTTGGACAAGATGGTTATAAAATGGGATGCATCAAATTTATTAGGCTCATGAAGTGGTTTATACCTTTGTAATATGTTTACGATGGCTCAAAGTATTATACAGAATTTTGTTTAGAGATGGATATAATTTGAGAGAACTAGGGGTGATCAAGCGGTTCGGTTCGGGTCGAACCGAATCGGTTTTAAATTAAACCGACAAAAATCGAAAACCGGACATTAATAACCGAGAACCGAACCGTCCTAAACCAAACCCGACCAGAACCGAACCGAAATATAGCGGTTCGATTTTCGGTCGGTTCGGTTTTGCGGGCCGCTGGACTGGGCCGGATTTTAATGGGCCGGACTGTACGAAGAAAAAATATTATTTGCCAGCAACAAAAAGGCCAGTGAATTGCACAATATAATACAAATAACAGAATATTGAATTACAAGTTACATCCATTTACATCCAGAAGGACAAGTGAATTGAATTACAAAAAGGCCAGTGAATTGCCAGCAACAAAAACTCCACTTTCCACTCTCTAGTACATGATCCAGAAGGACCAGAATGGAACAAATTACATCCATTTACATCCATTACATCCAGTATAATACAAAGGACCAGAACCGATCAAATATACAAGTCTCCAGTAGATGAATCATGATCGAACTAATATACAAATTACAAAATCACAATCAAGAAGAATAGTTCATGTTTGCACATCCAATGATTCCAATCCATCCAAATTCCAAACTCAACAGTAAGTCAAACCTGCATTATATACAATAACTAAAAGAAAGGCTCAGAATGTGGCTTTTATTGCGTCATTAAAGATGCAATGTATGCCTCGCCAATGGCTGCAACGAATGCCTCGCCAATGACAAAGAGCGCCAAATCATCATCGCCAATTCTAATGGAAAAGTTTAGTAAAAATTTTGAATATTAAAATCGACTATGAAGAGAGTACCTCACCAATGGCAGGCTGCAACAAGTGCCTCGCCAGTGGCTGCAACGAGTGCCTCGCCAATGTGGCTGCAACGAGTGCCCCACCTCTACAAGCATCGACAAGCAGTATCTAGCATGTACATGTATCAATATCAGAACAAGCATGTATCAGATCATCACTCTCCCAAAAATGATGCATAAAAGAACAAGTATCAAGATTACTGAACAGTTCAAAGAACAATATGAAAATGACTGTTTTCCAGAGGACAGTCAAAGAACAGTTCAAACTTCAAAGTATCAAAGTTGCAAGTCACAGACCTAAACCGTTTTCTGCTCAGCCCTACTTTCACAGAGTATAATTTCCAGAGCAGTTCAAAGAACAATATCAAAGTTGCAAGTCAGAGAGTATAATTAATAATTTTCAGACCAGAACACTAGAACAGTTCAAACCTCAAACTCTGAGGCTTCCTGTTCCATAACTTGCAAACTTTAAAGTATCAAAATGACAAAATGTGCAAAAACATCCAGAACTAGTAGTCTAGCAGATCAGTAACAAAATGACTGACATATTACAATAATATGTTACAAAGTATTACACTGATCTTAAATAGGGGCAGTAATCAAACCTCGCTCGTTGATGTTGATTCCACCGTTAACTTTCTCAATTCTAAGTGATAAGAATAAATCAATCAACAAGTTAAAACACAACACAACCATATAAAATAGAAAGAATGTAATAGAATATAGAAACCGACAAATACCCATTTCAACTTTGTAGATGTTCTCGAAATTATCTTCAACAACTGACAAATACCCGTGTCTAACATTAAGAATGTAGAATTCCAACGAGTACTCACATCAAGACACAAAAACTTCTTACTTTGAATCTTCTCGGCTTCAACACACTCCTTAAATTTTTGAAATCTACTAGGAGAGTGTCTCACATATCTTATTGCATTCCTAACACGAGAAATCGATGGAGACATCAACTTCAAACCATCAACCACAACGAGATTGATGATGTGTGCAATGCATCTCATGTGTAAATACTTGCAATTCAGAATACTATTTCCCCAATTCTGAATTTTCTTACTCAAGTAAGAAATAGCAACATCGTTGGAACTTGCATTGTCAACTGTGATGGTGAATACCCTGTCAATGTCCCACTCAAGCAAACATTTCTCAACCTCTTTCCCGATGGCCTCCCCTTTGTGACTAGAAATTGGACAAAAAATTATAATTTTTTTCTTCGATTCCCATTCTTCAATTATGAAATGTACGGTAAGACACATATAGTTTATCTTTTGCAGTGACGTCCATGTGTCCGTTGTAAGGCACACCATTTGCTTAGACACTTTTAAGTATGATTTAAACTTAGTCTTTTCAATAGAGTACATATCATAGCAATCTCGTGCCACGGTCCATCTTGATGGAATACGAAATATAGGACACGCGACACTCAGGAAGTGCCTAAAGCCTTCACATTCCACAATTCTAAACGGAAGCTCATCAACAATAACCATGTGTGTCAAGGCTTTTCTCACATCATCCTGATTAAATTTTCAACTAGTGAGGATTTTATCTTTGCCTTTAGCATTGGGTTGTAAGTTGAGTATTGATTGATTGGGATCATTATTTTTTGGATTCATCGGACATACATTCCAATGATTTCTCACATTAGTTGTTCCATTCACTTTACTATGACAGTGGTACTCTTTTCTACAATATTTGCAACTAGCCTTTGGTCGACCTTCCCCATCTACAATGTTGAAGTCGGAAAGTCCTTCGAATCAAAGCTCTCGTGCATTGAAGTCGGAGAGTTCTTTGGATCAAAATTCTCGTGTAAGAAGTCGGTGAGCCTTCGGATCAAAGCTCACGTTGTACTATTGCGATAATAGTGGATTAAAAGCCCGAGAGAGTTTTGGGGTTGGAGTAACTCACGGAGAATATCAGGATATATCAGGTGTCGATATTTTTATTGCTTTTCTCTTGCACTCTTAATCTTTAAATTTACCATTAGCAATCTTATTGTGCTTGATTAGAGTGGGACAAACTTGAATGGATTCTGAGAGTGGGACAAACTTGAATGGATTCTGAGAGACAAACTGTCATCAGGAGCTCTTGTGCCCTAAAACCACCTTGCCTTGTAGAGTGGGACAAACTTGAATGGATTCTGAGAGACAATAAGTGCCTCGTAGAGTGGGACAAACTTGAATGGATTCTGAGAGAAAATAAGTAGAGATGTAACAAGACAAATGATGAATCAAATCCGATAATATGCTTAACCATAAGCATATGCTAAACCATAAGAAGGTATGAACTGGCAAGGTAACAGTCTGAATATAGAAAAACAAGCCACTCATCATGAACAATCTTTTTAAGAAAAACAATCATAAATACGAACCCTGCATCAACAATATACCAAAGGAAACCACAGTTTCCCAAGTTACAACAATACAATGGATCAAAGGAGTTTCAATTTGGGTAAATATAGCATGTAAGAGCACAACAGTACTTGTAACATTACAGTATCCACGAGTGCAGGTAAGAACGCAAGGGCATCTTGAAAGTGAAAACAAGCACATACCAACGGAGAGCACAATTTCAAATAAAGATTATTAGACGAGATGGCAGCGATGAGTGACAGTGTAGTAGTTAAGATAATAACAGCAGTTGCTCTGTGAACTGTGTTCAAGATAAACAAGACGGCGCCCTCCATGACCCAGGGCCCAATATTTACTGGCTACAAAAGAGCAAAAGTGTATACATAACACAATAAAAGAACAGGATAGAACAAACTGATTACCACCCTCCCTTGCCTCCAATGTTTCCGTCCTTGGGATTTCCCCACGAGCCAGCGGCTTTCTTCTCCCATGCACTCCCATCGCCTCCAATATCAGCCTCTTTGCTAGAGCTTCCTATACCACCATCTTCCTTGGCTGTAACTGCACTAGTGTTCCAACCCCCAGAAGTTCGTGACCCACCGCTGTTACCAGATTGCTTTGGCTGATCCCAATTGCCTCCCCCACTCTTGTTGCTTCCATCAGCTGCAGGAGCCTCAAACGCTTTGGAATCTTGTTTGGCCCAACCGCCAGTCTGCTTTCCAGATTCTGATTTCCAGCTATCCCATGAGCCCTTGTCAGCAGTCTCCCCAGCGTTCTTGCCAGTGTGCTCCCCGGCAGATTCATTGCCTTGGTTCCAGCTGCCTCCGCCACTAGCAAACCCCGCTTGGTTCCAACTGGATGACTGACCACTAGCAAAGGTATTGCCTCTAGAAAAAAATTCAGGTTGGTCACCACTTCCATTGCCTTCTTGGTTACCACCTCTTCCACCACTCCATCGACAGCCACCAAGATTCCTTCCTCTGCCACGACCTCTACCAGAAAAAGAATTACCCCTTCCACCACATGACTGATCATTTCTTCCCCTACCCCAACCTCCAGACTGGTCTCCACCTTCACCCCCGTTAAATCCATCCGTATGGTCACTCCAAGATGACTGGCCCCCAATGGAATTTGGTTTGGTCCAACTTTCTCCCTTATCATTGCCCCAACCAGATGACTGATTCCCGCCAGAAAATGTCTTCGGCTTGCTCCAGTTACCATCATTAGTTCCTGCTTTGCCTTCACTAGCAGGAGAATTCTGCTTCCATCCCGAAGATCTTGCCTCGTTCCAATTGTTCGTTTCGGCAGGACGTGCACCCAACAAACCAGGTTTTGACCAGCTGTCACCTCCTCCAGCATAAGCATCATCGCTAACATTCCCAGCAGGAGCTTCACCAAGAGGTTTTCCTGAGCTCCAGTCTTTCTTTTCCCTGCTACTCCAATCAGACAACTGATTTGCATTGAACGGTTTTGCTCTATCCCAATTACCTCCAACACCAGGAGCTCCATTTCCGTCTGATGCCTTCTTGTCGTCAAATTGTTTTATGGAGCCCCAACCTCCTCCAGCTCCACAAGCCTCTTTCCCAGCATCATTATTTTCAGCTGTTTTATTCCACGCAGAAAATTGATTGCCAGAAGGAGAAGCCTTGGGAGTGGTCATCCAACTCTTTTCTTCATTGGTAGCCCAGCCAGAAGATTGCTTGCCAGGAGTTGATGATGCTTGGTTCCAGCTAGCGGGTTGATTGTCACCTTGTGCGTTCGGTGTGTTACAATCAGATGACTGACCCTGAACAGCAGACTTCCCACCTGTCCATCCACCAGCCTCTTTCCCAGCATCATTATTTTCAGCTGTTTTATTCCATGCAGAAGGAGCGGCCGTCCAACTCTTTTCTTCATTGGTAGCCCAGCCAGAAGATTGCTTGCCAGGAGTTGATGATGCTTGGTTCCAGCCAGAGGGTTGATTGTCACCTTGTGCGTTCGGTGTGTTACAATCAGATGACTGACCCTGAACAGCAGACTTCCCACCTGTCCATCCACCCTGTTCATTTCCCCAACTAGAAGCTGATTTTTTTGAAAAGCTTCCGTCCCCAAAGCTCTCTTGATTGTTCTTCCAATCTGAAGAATCAAACCTTCCACGACCACGACCGCGGCCAAAAGATCCTGCATCGTCAAAGTTATTAGAGAAGTTCCCAGCATCTCCATTCCTTCCCCTACCTCTTCCCCTTCCCCAATCCCCACCAGAGTCATATGGTTTTGTCTGATTGTCGTCTCTATTTCCACTTCCCCCATATCCACCCCTTCCTCTGCCCCTACCGAACCCTCTACCGCCTTGGGAATCACTTTGCTTACTCCAACTATTTTCTTGGTCTTGACTGCCGCCAGCAGCAGCATTATGATTCCATCCACTTCCCCAAGTGGATCCTCCGTCGCCCTCACGATCTATTTGTTTGTTGCACTCGCCTTGATCTCCAGTTCCCCAAGGAGAACCTTTGTCTCCACCATGATTCATTGGTTTGTTCCACTTGCCTTCTTGATCTCCACTATTGTCCCCCCAAGTATTTCGTCCTCTCCCTCTTCCCCGACCAAAGCCACGGCCACCTCCAAAATCTCCTGATTTATTCCAGTCGTTCCTCTGATTATTACCAATGGCTTCTTCATTCCATTCACCTTTTTGGTTTTGGTTAGAGAATCCGGATTTGTTCCAACCTCCTGATTCAGTAGCATTGCTTGTTCCTTTGCCCCACTGATCAGCTTGACTACTAATTGGAGTTTTTACTTTGTCCCAACTGCTTGTTTTGCCACTGCCTTCAACAGAAGATTTTTCTGTAGCTTTGTCCCAAGCAACTTCATTATTAACTATACCTTTTCCTTTAATGCCCCAGGGATCTGCTTCAGGGTGAGGCTGACTACTTGAATCCCCCCATGTAGTCACACTTTCTGCGTTGCTGCTGTTGTTTTTCCCACCCCAATTCTCCCCATCACCCACAGCAGGCTGTTTCACATTTCCCCATCCAGCAGTTCCAGAAGTGCTTTTAACAGAAGGCTTGTTCCAACCATCTGATGCATCATTTCCCAAATTTCCAGTTTGAGGTTTGATCTCTCCAGTAACTGCCTTCCACGGAGAATTCTGCTCAGCAGAAGATGCCTTACCCCAGTTATCTGTGGTTTTATTAGAAGAATCATCAAACTCTGCCTTCCTTTCCCATGCATGTCCTTGTCCTTGATCTGCTTAAAAGTAGTGCAATCAGGTGTTAACCAAACGAGTCCTACCTAGGTGAAATATCTACACAAGGGGATGGTTGAAAATATACCCACTTCTGGCTCTCCCCAGCTGATAAACTCTAACTTAAGTGGCAACCACAAGAAGAGGGTTGTGCCACTTGGGGAGTGGGTGATCAGAAGTGGATGTAGGAAACGTTCTAACATTATAATGATGTGAGATACCTTTAGATGTGGCTGCCCCCTTGCTACTCCATGGGTCAGCAGCACCTTGTTCTTGATGTGCTTCGGAGCAAAAGAACAATAAATCAGATTTACACATGAACAATGAAAAATCACAACAGTAAAATAACTGAACATATTTTAGAGGTAAATAGAATGGTATGAATCACCACCAGATGCATGTGACACCTTGCTTCCCCATGGATCGACGACACTTTTTTCTTGATTTGCTTCAGGGTTAGAGAAAATGAAAAATAAATCAGTTTTCCACATCCGAACGATGAACATTCACGGCAGGCAAATAAGTGAAAATATTCTGAAGGTATTAAAATGGAATCACCTTTAGATGCAAGTGACACCTTGCTACCCCAAGGATCAGCTGATTCAGCCCGTTGTCCGTGATCTGTTTTGAAATTAAGAGCAAAAAGAACAATCATCTTGTTTTGTACACTAGCACAAACTCTGCAGTGATAAATAGTACACATCCGAACGATGAACATTCACGGCAGGCAAATAAGTGAAAATATTCCGAAGGTAATAAAATGGAATCACCTTTAGATGCAAGTGACACCTTGCTACCCCAAGGATCAGCTGATTCAGCCCGTTGTCCGTGATCTGTTTTGAAATTAAGAGCAAAAAGAACAATCATCTTGTTTTGTACACTAGCACAAACTCTGCAGTGATAAATAGTACACAGAGGATGTCATAATGAAGTGTCCATTATCAAAATTGTAAGCATCACCTTCAGTCACGGTTACCATCTTGCTGCTACCCCACGGATCAGCATCTCCTTGGTCTTTATCTAGTTAAGGTGAAACAAGGAATAAATCATGTTACTAAATCATACACATATAAACAAAAGAATAGGTAAAGGAAGTGGTGCCCACTATAAGAGAACAGATTGTGACAGTTGAAGTGTAGGGAGACCAAAAGTGGACGTGTTAGGAATTATAATAGACAATTTGCTTTACATTTTTGGAGGTTGCTACTATAAAGTATTTTTATTAGCAAATTCAAATTGACGCCACGAACTTTCAGAAACTTTCCCTTTAACTACCATGTGTCTACCATCTGTCGCATTAACTGTCAAGTTTTGCATGCATTGCATGTGACATATTGAGCCATCTTGTTCCCAAGTACAAATAGTCGATTTTTTCCCCTTCTCCGCCCCTTCTTCACAGACCCCCATTTTGTCACTGAGAACAAAAAGCCGATTTTTTCCTTTTTCTGACAACACGAAACATTGCCAACATATAAAATCATTGAAAGGCCAGCTAAAGATCATGTCTTATCTTTCGTTGTTTGATAAAGGAATCTTAACAAATACTGATTCTTTTCAAATTAAAAAAACATTGAATTCCACTTAAAATTATGAATTCTGGCTAGAGTAGTTAAAACCATGCCTAAGCCCAAAAGCCTGGGCGAGAAACTCAGCACCAAGGGAGGTTGTACATCGCTTCAGCTACGCACGCGCCTTGCTTTTGTTGTGAACAAGTGTGACCTTATACGAGACCCTAGACCCTCCCCATCTACGGCTCAAGCAATGTTGAAGCTTCTTTATTTTGTTACAAGCAAGTATGACCTAGAAAATAGCAAAACAAAACATTTTGAGGTACAGGACCTCTATTTTTCTTCTAATTATACATGGGTTTTGCTCTGGTCAGCCGCTCCCCTCACTTTTGCGCCTACCTCCCGAATGTGACCTTGGCGACTAAGTGCGCTAATCACCTTTGATAACTATGGTTCTACCGTTCTAGTGTACTTTGGGGAAAAAACACATCTATAGAAAATTGAGATATCATTTTAGGAGGACTAAATTGTATTTCACACATTTATGTTAAAACCATTAGGCCTCATTTGGTTTGCGGAATGGAAGGGAAAGGAAATCAATTCCTTGTCATATCCTTTCCTTTGGGAAATTTTATTTCCTATCGATTTTCCTTTCCGATGTTTGGAAATGCCAAGGAATTTGGAAAGGAAAGTGATTACTTCAATGTGGGAAAGTGATTCCTTGCTTAGATGGATGGAATCACTTCCCCCCCTAATCTTCCTTCCATTGGGAATCACTTTCCTTTCCTCCTCAATTCCTTTGGCACCCAAACATGGGAAAGTAATCACTTTCCTTTCCCAACCCGGAGATTCCGCGAACCAAATGAGGCCTTACAGTAGAAAACTGCAAAAACATTATGGTAGTAGGTCGCATAACATTGACAGTTGAAGGTAGATGCAAACTTGGTCATTCCAATGTTATGATGCTACGATTACCGCTAGATATCACTGCCCCCTTGCTACCCCATGGGTCAGCAGCAGCTTGTTCTCGATCTGAATCCGTGTAGAGAAAATGATACTAAATCAGCTTTCCACATCCAAATGAGGAACACTCAGAATATGCAAATAAGAGGGAAATATTCTGGAGGAATTAGAATGGTGGGAATCACCTTTTGCAATAGGCACCTTGCTACCCCAAGGATCAGACAGTTCAGCTGTTAAAAATATCATGAACACTCATAACTACAGTGAAATTCACACTAAGACGAGAAGATTGAATAGAGTGTCTTCTTATCAAAATTTTACCTCTAGATACCACTGTCCCCTTGCTACCCCATGGGTCAGCAGCAGCTTGTTCTCGATCTGAATTTGAGTAGATAAAATGATACTAAATCAGCTTTCCATGTCCAAATGAGGAACATTCATATGCAAATACGAGAGAAATGTTCTAGAGGAATTAGAATGGTGGGAATCACCTTTGTCAGCAACAGACACCTTGCTACCCCAAGCATCAGATGATTCAGCTGTTTGACGGAGGAAAAGCAATCATATCTTGTACGCTCATAACAACAGTGACAGAGACGATGACTGAATCAAGTGTCTTATTATCAAAAATTTACCTCTAGATACCACTGCCTCCTTGCTACCCCATGGGTCAGCAGCAGCTTGTTCTTGATCTGCATCTGAGTAGAGAAAATGAATACTAAATCAGCTTTCCACATCCAAATGAGGAACATTCAGAATATGCAAATAAGAGAGAAAAATATTCTAGAGGAATTAGAATGGCGGGAATCACCTTTGGATGCAACAACAGAGAAGTAGAAAAAACACGAGAAGTATAAAAACATATATAAAAACATATATTTATGTCAAAAAGAATTTGCATGTCTCCAATTTGTTTGGTATTAATATCTTTTTTCGAACATTTTAGGCGAGGTTGGTAGAGAAGAAAGAAGAAAGTCGTCGGTTGGAGGCGACGCAATCAGCGAGGTTGGTGATCATAGTTATTAGAGGCACAAGGCACACCACAGTACAAAGGGTGTAAAAGACCGCGGTGCAAGGCGAAGGAGCGAGCCTCATGAAAGTGAGGCGCACATTTATTTAGGAAAAAAATCAAATAATATTTATAAAACACATATGAAAGTGGACGTGCCAGAGTGGTCATCGGGCATGACTATAAACCGACACCTTTCGCACTACCGAGCAGGGAAGCTTCCGAGAGTTTAGGATTTTTTCTCCCCCTTTTGATCTTAATGGACTTTTCAGTTTCCAAGGGATTAAATGTCATATCCAACGGCTACATTGCACAGACACGAATAGATACAATAAGCACACATCAACCCACGCATGACACCTTTGGTGTATCCTAGTGTATTTTGGAGTGTCCGTGGAGTGTTCAATACGTATCTATGGAATATCCGACATGTGTCCGACACAACACGGCCACATTATTGGAGTGTCCATGCTTCCTAGTGCAATGGTGGTCCATACTACATCCTACTCACAAGAGAGAAAATATTGGTTAGCAAAAAAAATATAAAAGGGAACATAAAGCAGCATGTGCATGAGACGCACCTCAACTGCGCATGAGCCTCACTATGAGGCTCACTAAGGCATGGATCTCGCAAAGGGTCACTTAGGCATGGATCTCACAAAGGGAGCCTTGTATGCTTTTGATAACTATGTTGGTAGGATAGTGGGGGAGGAAAAGGAAGAGATTGGTGGCAGCCGACAAGAAGTCTAGGCGGTCATGACAGTTGGCAATGGTCGGCATGGTCTTGGGAAGACGATCGATTTTTGTGAGACCTCTCGAATTTGGGTACTAGGTTACATATCAATTTTTATGTGTGAGAAAAAACAGATTCTGTAAACCCCCTCAGTTATGTAAACTATCGGGTAACAGACCTTGGGTCCTTGGACTTTTTCCAATACAAAGTAAAATCAAAAATCCATGATAGTGCACCTAGGTGCTTCATCGTGTCGTACTACTTTTGATGTCTGGGCGTGCTTCATATGAAGCGAAGCGCAGAGCTGCACCTCCTAGAGCCTAGGCGCACAACTATGGAACCTACAACCATTGCTCCTATGTATTCAAATTGCTAAAAGAAAAGTAAACAACATAAATCACCATTTGTAGCAAGTGGCAGCTTGCTGCCCCACGGGTCACCTTCTCCCTGATCTGCAAAGATTACACAAGATTTCATCATTACCCACCCAGCTTATAAGTAAATATGAACAAACAGTAGCTATATTCGTATATAAGCAAACGCTAGTTTGAGAGCCAATACTAAGGTTCATAATAATAGCACAAAAAAGGAAATACAAATTCAACTCTAAATACTGTTTTGAACCATACCTTTACAAGAGGAACATAAAACGGTGGACCCAATGTGTCAAATGGCTAAAAAAAAAAAAGTTCTTAAAAAAACGTAAAAGATAAATCACCTTTAGTAGTAAGTGACAGTTTGCTGCCCCACGGATCACCTTCCCCCTGATCTGCGAAGATTATAACAATGAATCTATAATCACCCAGCTTATAAAGAGAGATGAACAAACAATAACTGAATAAGATCATTAACACATGACAATTACAAAAGCAAATAGGTACCAAGTCGAGCATACAAGTTCCAGAAGCTTAGAATTGTCCAAAGATAACCCATCAATAATTCAGTAATCACAAGCATATGATAGATTCTTGTCACCACAAAACATGCAGTATTGTAAAGAATATATTAACGAAGAGCGTAATCATATTCCAGTGGTTAAGAAAAAAAATTCTCAGACATACTTGTTACTAACATGTTGAATAAGATGAGTACACGATAATAACACATTAAAAGCTGAAAATAATGCTAACTCTTCGATATAAAGATATCCCGCAACTCGAAAGAATCTGGGTGAATACTATATAGTAACAACCACTGTCAGCTTTTTTAAAAGTGCATCCAACTATCTACCAAAAACAGTGTTCTAAAAATCGGCCTAGGCGGGCCGCCTAGATGCTGTTCGGCCTCCCGCCGCACCAGGAACCCCTAGACGGCCGACCACCTGTTCGACCATGTTTGTGCCTGTTCGGTGCCTAGGCGTCCATGTTCGGACCTAGGCAGCATGTTCGGCTAGGCGGAAAATTTGAAATTCCAAAATCTTCAAATGTGAAATTTCAAATTTTTCAAATGTGAAATTTCAAAAAAAAAAATTCAAAAAAAAAAAAATCCAATTTCTAATTTCTAAAAAAATGTGCGACCACCTAAGCGGCCTAGGCGCTAGGCAGCCCTCGCAGCACTTACGCCTAGCAAAATCTATAACATAGCCAAAAACTGACAATTTTTTTCAAGATATGTTGACTACATATAAAAAAAATGTAAGTAATACGTACAATGCAAGCAAACTAATATGAACTTTCAAATATGAAAAGTTTCAAAACAACGATTTTTTTTTTCAAATGTTATGTGCCCCTCTTCACAACAACTTGAGTAACTAAGTAATCAATCATGTACATAGTATGATACAGGCTACAAGATATGATTAGCTGAACATATAAAAGGGACAAGTTATGGTACCAATGCCATAGCCTTTGTACCGGATGATACAATATGTATCATCTGATATGGTGTATCACCCCATACAGAAATTATTGGGTTAACCTGAATTTACTTGCTAAACCCGACTTGTAAGTGGTTCAGGAATTTATGGATGACTACAGAACTCAACATACCCCATATAACCATGTTCACTGAGAAGTATCCATTGCATGCTTGGTCGTGGGCCGGTTAACAGGTTATCGACTAATCGTATTACTCAGCCAATTAATTGCAATTACATGGCTACTTGGATTTCCCAATTAATGAGCTAAGTGGCTTACTCGAACAATTAATTGACATCAAACCTTGTTTTATAACACTGCATGTATCATATAAACCTCTAAACCTTGTAAGAAATCCACTCGGGGACAAACTCTTTGGACAGGCTCACTTCACAAGTCATTCATCAAATTCATGCATCCGGAGCCATCAACTACTGACTCTTGAGACAAACTAGTTTCAACAAAAAATGAGCTTTTCTGTTTTTTACTACTTCTATATGTTCTCCTTCTTTAAATTGCCTGAGGTTTTCTATTTTTTGTTATTAGTACATAGTGTTCTGGGGTTTGTAACAAATTGAAAAAAAAAAAGTGCACTGCCGTAGGAGATCGAGAATTGAAAGAAAAAAAACTGCACTGCCGTAGGAGATCGAGAATGCGTAAACAGTAATGTTGAAGACGAGGAAACTCAAGATGATCGTCTCGAACTTGTATCAAAGAAGTGATAGATTCTAGTTGCGGCAAGCTTGCCACTGTCCTGAAGATCTTTCGGCTCTTTGCTTAGATTTGAGTTTGTATCCTCTTTGCTTCTTTAGGGACTTACCTACTTCTAATTGGCTTTGTTTTTAATTATCAATAATGCAACATGTGTGCAGATGTATTCCCATTCTTAATTTCAAAAGAGAGTTTGCACTTCAAACCAGTCACCCTTACACACCTCCCAAATAGATGCTCTACCTGACGACTTAAAAGAATATAGTGTCTTTTTAAAGAGCATATATAGATGTTTCCATACATCCTTAATACTCTACCAAAGATGATGTTGAGATGCTAGCCCAGATCATCCGGTTAACCAATGAACTTAAAGAACTAAGCATACATCATTTGCTTTATACGCCATAAGGTTCAATACCTTCTATATAAGAATTAATGATATAACCACTAATACCTGATTTCTGATCATTATTGGTAGCAAAAGGAAAGCTAGAGGAAGTCAATGATTGCCAAGAATCCCTGCAATGGAATAAAGAGCACATAAGAACATTAGAATCAAGAGAGCATGGACTTTAAACTAGATAAATTTTGTATCTTTTACAATGTAACCACTGTTCTAGGATACACTGAATAAACTACAAGTTTATCATAGTTAGTTGCAGAGTACTGCCCTTAAGCAACGGAATGTATAAATTTCGAGATATGATGTATAACAATAAAAATAAATCAACCAACGAGTAATCACCTCAAACATATATCACAACAAATAGAACAAGTTCAATGTTTTCAAAGAGCAAAGCAATGAAATACATAAATCCACGAAATTGTCTCCACAATGCTCACTACAGAAAATTGGTATGAACCAAATGTTCTCTGAGAGGAGCAAACTGATAGGTAGCACAAGAAGGTCATTATTCCCTTAAGCCAGATGATATGACATACGATCCTCCAAGGCATAGACATCTCTAAGTTTGGGGCTGAGTAAGTTTTGGGCAACGGAAAGAAGGTAAGTGTTTAACACAAATGAATTCTTTTTCTTTTCAGGAAACACTCCAGCTATATATTTTGTGCTATTTTCAATTAAATACCTTCAATTTTTTCACTTTAATATCTCATACTATTTTTTAGTCAACTAAATACCTTGAACTATCTAACTGTTTTCAAGTTCAACCCTCCATTAATCACCCGTCATATTTGACGGTCACGTGCACGTTTAGGACTCTTTTACCCCTATAAGGCTTGAAAAAAAACGAAAACAAACAAAAAAAGAGAAAACTTCAACAACAAAAAATTACAAGAAAAGGGTCTTCCTCCCCCCAACCCCTTCGTCCCACACCCCACCGACGGCTGCATCAACTGGCCCACCACCCTCCCCCCTGCCAACCGGGGACGCTGCCATGGCGAGCAACACGGCCTGCTGCTGCTGCTCACATCCAAAAATGGCAGCAGCAGCCCGTAGCTCGACGAGAAGCCGTTGCCGGTCGACGAAAGGTGTGTGTGGAAGCAGGCAGCATTCGCCGCTGGAGTCGAAGCCTACAGCTGGGCAGGGTGGAGTGGGGTGGCAGTAGGGAAGGGAGGGTTAGGGTTTTTTTTTTCTTTTTTACAAATTAGGGTTTTTTAGAATTTAGTTCTATCGATTAGGTTAGGTTTTTATAATAATGTTGTTTTAATTAACTTTTGATTTTAAAGGTTATTTTATATTCAAAGTGTGCTTACTACTTTTAGACTATCACTTAGTATATTATAATTTTGAGTTAAAATTTAGGGTTATTTTGTATAAGTTTACCAAATTTTTTATATAATTAGGCTTTGGGTACTGGGTTTGTCCGTTTTAGACTTTGGGTACTGTAACTTTTTAGTGACACATTTTAGTGACGAACATTCGTCGTAAAACGTCTTATTTCGTCACTGAAAGTTCACTTTTGTCACTAAAATGTGTCACTAAAAAAATTCGAGTACCCAAACTCTAAAATGGATAAATTTAGTACCCAAAGTCTAATTATATCAAAAACTTGGTACCCTTATACAAAATAACCCTAAATTTTATTATTATTTTAATTAACATTTGATTATTATTATGAAAAGATAAGTGAGGGGTATTGTGCCTTTTGTCTTTACCGTTAGGCCAGACCAAATTGAAAAAGAGAGATACGTGAAGGTATTTAAGTGAAAAATAAAGTTCAGGATATTTAGTTGACTAAAAAATTAGTACGAGGTATTAAAGTGAAAAAAATATGATAATTGAAAGTATTTAAGAGAAAATTAGCCTATATTTTGAGAATAAAGTGTTGCTCTGAGATGAGTGCAAAACCAAAATTTGAAACCAGTATGAGAAATGGGTTTCAAGATACATAATGTCAGTGCTAATTTTTTAATAGATAGCTCTGTTGCATAGACACAGACATGGCCATGTGAATTCGGTATAAGGCACCTTTTTTCAGAATTTAGCATATGGCACGTCATAGGTACTACCATATATAATATACATGAACACAGACAGATGACATATTATACTAATCTTAGTAATATCTATATTTTTTGAATAGTACCTTTGATCCCAAAAATCTAGAAAGGGTCTCACAAAAGAGATTTTTTTTTCAGATAATTACAAAAGAAATGTTGCTTTCAAATATCTCCAGTATGTTCGGCACGGATTGACCATGACAATTACTTTCAGCTATCATAGTTTGAAGTATCGGCCGATACCGATCCGATACGGCCAATACCGATACACTTTGGCATATCCCAATCCGATACCGAGACTGACCGATATCAAAATTGGGAGTCACTTTCTAGTCAATAGAAAAATTGAAAAGATCAATCAACAAGGGTGTAAAAGCATAGTAAGGTTGTAAAAGCATGTAAAGTGTAAACGAAGAAAACTTATCTATTGCAGGTAAACCAATTGGCAAAGGTGATTACTATTTCATTCAATTTCAAAACAAGAAACAACACACGAAATATTTCATGTATAAACATTTTTTTCTAAAATTTTAATAATTTATTATTAATTATTTGCTTTTCGATACCAAAAAAATTCGATACTCCGATCAGAAACCGTCAATACTGCCAATACCGCCGATCCCGATATTCATAGGAAGGGTCCGATACTGATACTCCGAACCTTGCTATGTTTTGGATCCCTTTGGAACTTTGAAAATGGTGGAGCATGTATGACATGCATTGTCAAAAAAATATCACACCAGGTATGTGCCAGACATGGATATGGATATGGACACGAATATGGTCCTAAAGTATCCCTGTAACCTAGCTACATTAAGCCCAGCCGGGCCCTAATAATGTGAAAACCTGTCAAAATAAGTTTTGAAGTTCGTATAAAAGGGACGAATAATGTACATATGGTGACCATTAATTATATCACATAAAGTATGGACAGAACAGAGGTAAGCGCCAACCTAAGGTATCTCCTACACAACATCAGCTTGATATTGGGTACATAAACTACAGGTAAATGTCCTCAAAAGCCTAGCAAAGTGGCAGACTCAATTTAAAAATATAATCAGTTCTACATCTATAAAGAGCAAGTTCTTTGATAATTGTTCTCACGGGTTAACTTATCATGGAGAAGACATTATGGCAACTTCTTCCATAACGATTCCTCTCAGTTATTATGAAAATATAAGAATATCATCTTAAAATAAAACTAAAACTATACCTTCCACCATCCCATGAACTCTGACCCAATGATTCTCGTCCTTTGTCAGTAAGCACACCTAAGAGAACAAACACAAACATGTTTGAGTAGCCAAGAATCAGTCCTCAAGGACTACGGCACTTTCACCATTAAGACAAGACTCTCTTGTAGCATCAAAAAGGAATAACTGAATATACAGAACTCATACAGAAAAATGGAAGCATGTGAAATAAAGGGAGGATAATCAATGGCGTCCACAAAGGTGTGGCTTTTAGATAATTAATTAAAAGTAATTACCTAAAGGAGCCGCAGCAAAACCATCGCTGCATAAAAGAATGATGCACATGTTAGAGCACAGTACATAATTGCTGCCAACTTGAATTTCACAAAGAAAAAAAAAATTATGTATACACTTAGAGAATCCACATACCTCCTTATATTAGGAACAGAAAGAAACTGCTCTTCCACTGCATAAATATCACATCAATAAATTCATTAGAAGGATCTATATGAAAAAAGCTAACATTTGTATGATTCAGAATGAACAAACCTGTAATAATTTTCACCAAAGAATCCAATTTGACAGTAACATTTTTGCGGTAAACACCCACAACACGGCAAAGGTAGCCCTTTAAAGGTCCTTTCTTGATTCTCAATGTTTGTCCAATAGAGAAGGTTTGATCTGATTCACGTTGGCGATACCTGTCAACTGCATTGAAGTATACTTAATGAGCAGACCAACAATTGTCTTGCCATCAGGACACATAATAATTCTGCAAATACATACAAGTGCGAGGATTATCCTCCTGGTCACAAGATGTCATGGGAGGTTCGCTAAATGAAGAACTTGATTTTTTACTCTGCAACAGCCAGAAAAACTCCAGAGTGAAAAAGGCTAATACAAAACAAGAATGGAAAGTAGAAGAAACCCACCGACTTCCCAAAAGCCCTTGATTGCTTAATGTTTTCACACATGTTAGACTTGGCACGAAAGATTCCACTATTGTCCTCTTGGTTTTCATCATAAAGAAAAAGAGTCCCTTTGTACATATGTCTAACAATTCCCTGTCGACCCTGTCAAATGAATTGACAAAATAGTGAAGAAAAACATGACAACAGAAAACATCGCCATACAAGGAGATAAAAGTTAAAAGACTAAGACTACATGTCTAAAGGCATTGAAAGAAGTCTAACAAGAAAAAGAGCCTAACAAGTTAAAACCATGTAATACATATGACATAATGACTTAAAGATGCACTTGTAAGCAAAATGACTTGAGTCATTACTATCTTGCTTACCTGAAGGCTGCAGCATACACCTGGCACATCAATTTAATTTACATATTTTAACAGACCATGTATACAAGAATATGCAGGGATACAGTATAACTAAATTCTCATGATAAAAAGCATGGGCATATTTGCAGCACACAATGACAAAAGCTGCCCTTGAGCAAAGTCAGATGTAAACATAAAGAACGCTAACGATGAAAACCGCATAACTTACTTCCATGGGGCCTTCCAAGACCTTGACCAAGTCATTGATGGATATGGTCTTCATGTGACAATCTGAAGCTGTGAACATTTTGTCATCACAACCCTTTTTTATCTCCTGGATTTTCACAGTCACTACAACTTGTCCTTCAGCATCACCTTTTAATATCTGAAAGGGAAGATTTACAAACTTGTATCAAGTACATCTAGAAGCTAAATTTCTGTGAGTCTGCCTACCTGGACACCATCTTTTCCCAAAGATATTATAACGCCAAAACCCTTTCGGCTGCAATGAGGAAAAAAAAGAATTATGACATTGAAAGGGAAACATGGAACTAGTAAAGAGTATTCTTGATGCAACACATGTCAGGTGAATGACTAACCCAAACAATACAAGCTCGTGGAGTTCATAACCACTACCCTCCTTAGTGGCCCCATTACTAGTGGATGCTTCTCTTGACTTCATTCTTTTACGCCCTTCATAAACACTAGAAAGCCAATCTAGATCCCCATCTTCAGCTTTACTTGTGTCAGTAAACTTCAAAATTTCATGCTCCGTGGGTTGGACACCCCAGTGGACTAACGATCCAATGGCCATCTTTTTGTACAAATAGCCATCCTTGAACATCAAACCATCAAGTACCTCAAATATCTCGCCAGTTTGGCGGTCACGTCTAATCTCTATATGTGGCCTGAAGTGCCTGATGCATTTGAAGAGAGGGAAAAAACTTCAATGTCAAGACCGGACATGCAAGCACATAAAGAAAACAAAATAGAGAATTTACCCTAGTTCATGAGAGCTTATCAATCGTTGTGCAGGAACAGCAGAATTCTTTAGAGAGATTCCACCACCCTGAAAACCAAGTACATAGGTATATCATATATTTTTTTCCAATAGGTATATCATATATGAAGATCATGTAACTGCAAGTAAGAAAAAGTAAACAATCAACTCAGATATTAAAGGATAAGATCATCATAAGATACTATAAACTACTAATTGAACTTATATTCCAAAAGCACACAGCACAGGAAACCATCACATTAGCATGATCCTATTCCAAATTTAATATGGTGAAGACCCATTCTGAACTTTGCACCTTGACATTTGTTGCAATAATATTAATATTTAACCCTCACTAAAGCTAGAGTTTTGGTGTTTTGTTGCAGGGGATTTAAAACAGTACCAAAGCAACCCGTTTGAATCTTCCAGCACACGGTACCATCAAAAGAATCCAGCTCTCTGCCGAAAATGGGCCTAAACCTGCAGGGCGTGTTGGAATAATATTTTTTGGTGTGGTGGCAGGGGCTTGATATTGTTCACAACAATTACAGGTGTGCTGTTCTCTCTTCATAGACCTTGGTTTTCTTAGACAGCTTCGCCTCCTCATTACAGAGAACTGTAGGTGGGTTTGAGATTAGCAGGGATCAATGAAAGCATGCTTTCTGATGTGACAGTCCCACATGATGAGGAATTTGTCTTATAAAAATCATGCTGCTTTGGGTTTGTGTTGGATTTTTTTACAACAGAGGTCGTCCACACTTTCACTTAATGGAGAGAGAGAAACCATTTGTTGCATATTAGAGGCAATGCTTCAAACAGCAGTCACATTCCATAACAAGGTTTAGACATGCTTGAGGATCCGATACCCGAAGTGCAATCCAAATTTATCATTGTAGGGATTGTCTATGATCAGTTTACTCTACAAACTTGTGACCATCCTATTCCCCATAGATACCTCCAATTTGCATGGGCGAGCATAAAAGAATGTTCATTATTTGTTGGGAAGTGCTATGTTGGGCAGCCCACTTATTTGGCTCAATTTTCCACCAACGTGATGATGTGAAACCAATACCTTGTTTCCTCTGAAGCTAGAGAACATAATCATGAGGGCTTCGTTAGAGCACAAAAGAAAGAGTGCTAATAGAGGTCAATTCAGCTTTTCCAACCAGGAAAGAAAGATGGAGATTGCTCACAAAAATCTAGTATGTTTTATTTCGAACATCAATGAGGAGTTTCTTATTAGCCTAACTGTGGAATAAGTCACAAATCTTTACGCCTTATAAACTGTTTCAACCATTACCTCTATCCACATAAAAGGTGTTGAAACATGTTTCAGAACACTTTCAGGAACCACATGTGGTAGTTTGGTTCAATCAAACCTAGTTGAATAGGGACTGCAGAAGATATTTTCCGTCACTTGAATGGTTCAATCCAACTAAACCTAACATACTCACTGCGATCAAGACTCCTTGACGGTATTTGGTTTTCAAGTTGATTTGAACCTTTTTTAGTTGATTTTGAACAATTCTTAAATATAGTTTTTAGAAGGATTGTCATGAAGTCATTTTGGAGAAATTTAAATTTTATTGGGACAATATACGACCATCCTTCCTTTCTCTTGATCCTCTAACAATACAGATCCAAGTGAGTGCTTGAGGTTGGTTTTGTAACTTCCTCGCAAGTATGTTTCTTGCTACTTGATGTAATGAAGTTCTTTCTTGGAGATATGCTTCTTGATTGCAGTTCTGACTTATTATTAGACCAATTAAACTCCAATACAAAATTGAAAAAACAGTGACATGGCAACATGAAAGCTTTCCTACAATGAACTAGGTTGAAGATAAGAGACCGCGGTCAACGCAATTTTACAAGCCCAGTTTCTGGCATTACAAAACTAAGCATTGTGGACATCCTAACCAGCATGAAAAAGAAAAAGTTGGCAGATGAGCTTAAGATAATGTTTACCAATGTGAAAAAAAAAACACTTAAGGAGAAAGAATTCGTCACTTTTTAAAATTATGAAATGAGATGAACTATAAGGTGTAACAGTCGAAGCTTCACTCACGTATTTCTTTGCAATAGCTTCTAAATCAACTCTCGGGATCATCTTAATAGTGGCTCTCTTCCGCGATTCATCAACAGCCACAACCTATTATTGAAGATTGAATGAAATGTGTAAGCTATCATTGAACAGCAGTCCAGAAAGGAAATTTGGCAATCATGAAATAAGTCTTTGTACCTGTCCAAGATCTCCTTTGTACTTCCCATTCTTCATGCGGACCCATGTACCTTTAGAAACTTCACATACTTTATTTCGGACAACAAGCAGCTGAGGAATTTCATTACTGGGGACAAGCCCTATTCTGCTTGAATATATGTTGCAAAACCCTTTGCATGCCTAGAGTTGGAAAAGTGTTACTAAAATATTTATCGAGGCACCAAGAATGGATGCAGTAATGTTGTCCAATCATAACAAGATATACAAGCCTAGTATGGAAAAACTATTGATTATTAAGTAAGGTCTAACCAAAAAACTACTATAACATAAATATAGGCCTTCCATTAGAAAGGCCTTCTGGTCAAATAATATAAATAATTAAGCAGTAACAGCTATAAGCAAGCAATTGGAGAAGACATCAAAACAAAAAGGAGTTTTGAGAACCCATACAACTTCAAGTATTGATAACTAAGTAAAAGCAATGTTTTTGGTTTAACATAGGATGAAAGTGGGAATCTTGGCTAAATTCGACCCAACCAAAGTCAACCAAATATGTATCAGGTACAATTGTAGTTCTTTTTACTGATCCTGTTCTGGTTGGGGAAATCACAACCCAAAAGAAAATGGTAAAAGTTGACCACATAATCCAACTAGATCCAAACTCCTATATCATGATCTCTGTCGTTGATGTCTTCTGATACATGATTATATCATTATACAGTATGGTAAAACTACAAATACTACCATGCACTGAAGGATATGGAGGGCACAATTACCGGCCAATACATTTTCCATATAGGACGATACATATCACCCAATAACGTGACACAGAACTATCAGATTAACCCAAATCCAATGGGGTTAAACAGAACAAACCCAACCCTTCAAATGTAAACAGACATCCATATAACCCTTTTAAACCCTCCTCGTCCAAAGACTCCAAACCAAATTCTCTTCCACACGAACTCTCCGATTAGACATCTCCTTTCAGACATCTCCTTTCCGGCATCCTTCCAGATATCTCCTACTATTCTTTTTACTGATCCTGTTCTGGTTGGGGAAATCACAACCCAAAAGACATGGTAAAAGTTGACCACATAATCCAACTAGATCCAAACTCCTATATCTCTGTCGTTGATGTCTTCTGATACATGATTATATCATTATACAGTATGGTAAAACCTATAAAACTACCATGCACTGAAGGATGTGGAGGGCACAATTATCGGCCGATACATTTTCCATATAGGACGATACATATCACCCAATAAGGTGACACAGAACTATCAGATTAACCCAAATCCAATGGGGTTAAACCGAACAAACCCAACCCTTCAATGTAAACAGACATCCATATAACCCTTTTAAACCCTTCTTCATCCAAAGACTCCAAACCAAAATTCTCTTCCACACGAACTCTCCGACTCCTTTCCGGCATCCTTTCAGATATCTCCTACTATGATAACATTTAGTGTTTTCAGAACTTCAATCTGATATGCAACTACTCCAAATATATGCTTTGTTTCTATAATAATGTTGTAGTATAAACTACTAATGGAGTTCTTGGGGAACTTCTAGGAGAAGATAAAGATGGAGAGAAAGAAAAGGTTTGTATTTTGTACGTGGGGAGGAACACTCTCAAGTGTTTTTCACTTTGAATATACACAACAGCCTAGTTTGTTACAAGAGATAATGAGCATATCGATAGGCGTAGTTTGATGGCACAATCACCTAGGTAGTTATGACTAACTAAAACACTCCCCCTTAAGTGTGCACAACTCAAATATACAATCTGTATTAGTCTTCAGGCATAATCAGCAACTTCAGGGATGATTGGCATCAATCTTCAACAATGATAAGCTTCGATCTTCATGGATGATTATCAAGTCTTCGAGTGGGGGGATTAACGCAAGTTTATGGGGATATACAAATGTAGGTAGACTTCACCAAAACCTTGATTTGAAAAATCCAGTGAAAAAACCCGTAATCGAAGGGAAAAAAAAATGAGTTGATGTTGATATGCCTTCAGGACGAAAAAAACTATCTAGAGGTATGACCAATCCTATGTCGGTGCCTTCTTAGGGCACCAAAAATCTAATGAAAAAAAATTATAAGTTAGGAAAAAGAGTACATTAAGGTCAAGTGAGTATACATCTTGATACTATCCTTGATTTCGACATTATCCGAAACTACAAGCATTAGAATTCAAAGAGCCTCCGCAAACGATCTTCTAGAAAGTGGACTTCGACATGAACTTGGTGAACATGTCGGCCAAGTTATCCTCGGATCAAATGTGCTCGACTCAATCATTTGTTGATCTTGTTGCTGATGCGAGAAGAAAAACTTCAGTGTTATGTGCTTGATATGTTCCTTGATGTAACCCTTCTTCATCTGGTCAATGCATGTGACGGCATATTCATATATTATCGTCGGGACATCATTGATAGAAGAGAATCCGCTTGCAGCACAAATGTGCTCAATTACGGGTCATAGCCATATGCGTCGAGTGGCATCAAAAAGGACCATGAGCTCGGCATAATTTGAAGAAATGGCAACCAGGGTCTGCGCTTTTTAGACTTCCAAGATATTGGTGTACCCCAAATGGTAAAAACATTACTTTGGAATCTCGCCTTGTGTTGGTCATATAAGTAACCGGCATCGACATACCCGACAAGATGGACACCATTCTGAGGATCAAGGGAGTTTGGTCCATTCCGAGATACATAAGGGTAGAATAAGTCCATTTAAAGAACCCTTTAGGTAAGGGAAGATGTCTTTAATGTCATTCAAGTGGTGACGTGATGGCTCATCGCTAAAACTAGCCAAGAGATTCACAACAAATGATATGTCTAGTCTAGTGCATTAAGCTAAGTACAATAATGCGCCTATTGCACTTGGATATAGAACTTCGTATTTCAATACTTCTTCATCATCTTCCTTTGGACAAAATAGATCTCTTTTAACATCTAGAGAACGGACGATAATGGATTTACTCGAGGGTTTTTGCTTTGTCCATGTTAAACTGACGTAACACCTTCTAGGTGTAAATCGATTGGTGAACCAAAACACCATCGGTGCAGGCCTAAACGAAATCGAGTTTTTTTAAATCTTTCATCTCAAATTTTGATTTCCAGTGCAAGACAGTTATCTCAAGCTCTTCAGGAGTCCTGTTAAGATTCATGTCATCGCATAGACTACTACGATCGTAAATTCGAAATATGATTTCTTGATAAACACGCAAGGACATACTTCGTTATCAAATACTCAGTCGATTATATCACATCAGACCGAATTGTTTCAATCCGTAAAATGAACGCTTCAACTTGATAGGCTGACATAACACCTCCTGGGTGTAAGTCGATTGGTGAACCAAAACACCATCGGTGCAATGCTCAAGTTGCAGGCCTAAACAAAATCAAGTTTTTCCCAGATCTTTAATCTCAAATTTTGATTTCATATGCAAGACAGTTATCTCAAGCTCTTCAGGTCCGGAGTCATGATAAGAGTCATGTCATCGACACAGACTACTACGATCAAAAATTCGAAATGTGATTTCTTAATAAACACGCAAGGACATACTTTGTTATCAAATACTTAGTCGGTTATACCACATCCGACCGAATTGTTTCAATCCGTAAAATGAACGCTTCAACCTGATTGATAGCATGTTTCGGGATTAGAACTATTTACATCGGTAATACGAAATCCTTTAGAAACCTTCATATAAATTTCAGTATCTAACTCCTCGTACAAATATATTGTAACTACATCCATTGGTTGCATGTTCAATTTTTCAGAAACTATCAAATTGACAAGGTAACGGAACACAGTAACATCCATTACGAGATACGTCTCCTCGTAATCAATCCCATGAGGATGGGAGAAACCTTGCGCCACAAGCCGTACTTTATACTACAGTATTTGTTTCTATTTTGACCAATCAGTCCTACGTTGATATTCTTCAACAGAACATGGTTCAATATCGACGCACTTTAGTATTTCATTGGCTACTGAACGTGCAAAAATATCATCGATGATTATCTCATTCATGTTCCACAAACAGACCTCAGGTGGACCAAATTGTTGCATGTACTATTGTATACGTATACACGAAAATAGGAAGTTGGATGCGCATCACCAAAGTCCTTGTGATCAACTTTAACGCTTACATTTCTATGAGGCTGTTTTAGTTGTGAACACGGGGGACCGTATGTTCAACTTTAACCCCGGTAACATGCAATAATCATCAAACATTTTTTATTAAAACTCTATGACATTATCAAATCTTCTAGATTCTATATAATAATTTGGATTGTGAATCCACAACCTAATCAGCTCAACCAGGAGTTGTAGCTTTTCGAGTGCATAACAAGCTTACATGTGACTAGCTAGTCGATTCATCAACCAACATCATTAAATCTTTAAATGGTTTGCGTGTTGGTTGGATAGACCCGTTGAAATCTACAGTAAAAGAAAGAAGGAATATGCTTGGCAAAATGGACTTAGAATCCACAAGATCCTTATTCCTTACTACAGGTAAGGTGATGCACTTGTATAGAACTGTGAATTCGGTGCAAGGTGATGCATGTGTATAGAACTGAGAATACGGTGCATCAAGTCTCGACCCAGGGTAACCCAGAAAGGTCATTCCAGAGTATAAATGTGTTTATTTACTCCAATATACGCTTGTGGTGTTATGTTTTGGAACTCCACTCAATTTTCATCGGTGGTTTCAGGTTAATAATTATAATTATTTTATCGGATATCCTTAAATCTCAACAGCATTCTTTCAGGACGAGAAGGATATAAAACCTCTTTAATAGTAATTTTGGTACCATTAGACAACATGAAGTGCGAGTTGTTAGAGTATTGTACTTAGGTATAAAGTTAAAATAACAATTTTCGTTCAAGAAAAATAGCATGTGTAAGCACACTATGATCAAAACATTTAACTTCCCACTTATCAATGCCTAAGCATGAATTAATTGAATTGGTCACATGTATAATTCAATTACTCGTCTCGAAAACAAATTATCCAAAAAAAAAAATCCAAACTAAATTTAGCACATTAATCCAGTAATGAAATTTTAATTCTGGCACGTCAGGGCCTTCTAATGACTAATTGTTTGTTCTGAATATCATGCATTGCTTCAGACAAGGGGATTAGGTTCAACACAAGATGTTAGTGCGTTCGATAAATCCACAAGCAACTATATGAGCACTTCGGATTCTGTGACATAAAAATAACGGATTAGGCATGTAAAACTTATGATTCTCAACATAAAATGTTTTTTTAGGAAACTACAAGTTTCAGGCATATGAACTCAAGGTTCTATGAACTTCATGTTATATTTATGCGTCAACCAAACCTATGGAGAAGTTAGGCCTCCACCAATGCCTAGTCTTGCTTATGTCAAAGCTAACACTATGACGAGGCTAGCCCTATACTAATATTGAGCTTGACTTCCGGCTAAGCTAATATTTGATGAGGTTATTGATGCTTGCATTACGGCTAGTCTTAATGTTGTTACTTGTTAGCACTACGACAAGTCTTAATGTTGTTGGCATCATGATGAGGTTGTGACCTCTGCCGAGTATGAGCTTTGCTTCTGGAACAATTGTGCCTCTCTAATTTGTAGCTCTTTGCTATGCCAAAGCTAGAGAACAGCAGGACTAATGCTTTTAGCATAATGAAGGATCTAATGTTGCTGGTATTTTTGGCGAGGCTAATGTCTTAGCCAACATATCTTAGCTTCGCTTCAGGCAATGCTAGGATGTGACAATTATATCATATACCGATGCTCATGCATTAGCCAAATTATAGCCTCGCTTCAGGTGACACTAGGTGAAAAAATACCAAATTTTGCTTCTGACAAAGTTATTGTTGCAAGAATACTATCGCTATGGTGAGGCTAATGCCTTGCTCATTCAAGATGAACTTCATGTTCAATATCCTAAGCCTCTTCAGGTTCAAATTTTCAAAAATCCTAATAACATAGTTGAATTTTACCTCCCCCCCAACACCCAAATGATAGGTGAACTTCAGATTAACTTATGAATTGCAGATGAACTTCGGATTCATTTGTAAGTAATATTCGGGTGAACTTCGGGTTCGGGCGGCGGCCACCGGGGGGGGGGGGGGGGGGGGGGGGGGGGCGAAGGGCCCTTCCGACGGAGTTTCCGCTGACCAATCAGTAGGCGTGGGGGCAATGCTCCTCGTGGGGGTGCTCGAGCATACCTCCCGACCCATATGCAGCTTTTAGTGATAGTTTTCTGCGGAATGCGGAAAATTGTTTTGCTATGAAGTTCGGCAGCAAAAACTCCAAAAATGTAGAGTTATGCAAGATGTACATTGTTGGGCAAGTTCTACAGGACTGACTCCATTTCTGCGGAGTTTGGTCATGCGAAGTATTGTTCAATGTTTTAAATTTCGCTAGACGGAATCGGTGTCGGAGGGCCGCCTAGCGCCTATCTTTTTTTTTTTGAACATGTATAGGTATTACATAGTTTACATGTGATATAATTTCACAAAAACTTAAGAGCTCTAATGGCTAGCTGGCTTTGCTAAGTTGGTGATTTCATGGTGTTGGGAGTTCGAATCCTTAGTTGGGCTTGGGGATTCAAGTTTTTTTTTTCTTTCAGCTTTTTTTTGGGAACCCAAAATAAAAGGGGGAGGATAGGAGAGAGTCACCTCTCCATCAAAGAAGCAGCAGCAGCAGTAGCCAGCAGCAGCAGCACCTCCTCTTCGCTCCTCTCCCCTCCCCTCTCCTCTCCTCTCCTCTCCTCTCCTCTCCTCTCCATCAAAGAAGAAGCAGCAGCAACAGCAGTCAGCAGCTGCCACCAGCGGCGGCAGCAAGCAGAAGCGACGTCGACGGCGGCTTTGTCGGCGGCGGCGGCGGTGGCGGCGGCAGGTAAATTTTTTTGAAAAATTTCCAAAATAAGCGGCCGATTATCCCGTCTAGGACCGAAACGCACCTAGGACCGCCGCCTAAGGGATTTTCGGTACGGCCGCCTAGCGCCTAGGCGGACGCCTAGACTGAAATTTAGAATACTAGTATTGTTATATACGAATGAGTTTAGTACAATAAGAGAATTTTCTGCGAGACTTTCTCCGGGACTAGTTTCTGCGACAAAAGAGTTTTCTGTGAGGCTAATTCTTCGGGACTAGTTTCTACGAGAAAGAATTTTCTGCGAGACTAGTTCTTGGGGACTAGTTGCTGCAAGAAAAGCGTTTTCTGCGAGAACAACTTTTATTTTAGAAAAGTGTTCTACGATAAAATATAGTTTTGCAACAACGTTTTATGCAAGAAAAGTATTTTCTGCAAGATAGATTTCTACAAGAACAACGTTTTCTGCGAGAAAGCTTTTTACAAGAATATGTGTTGGCCCAATGATTACATCGTGTTTTGAATATGGCTAATCAGTTAAGTTTAACATAATGATGTCACTAATATTCATATACTCACTATCATGTTGCTACTTAAACTTAGCAATGTCCTAATTGTCCTATATTATATTGCTATGCTTGTATCGTACTGCAACATATTTTGCTTTGCTACTTAAACTTAGCATTGTCCTAATTGTCCTATATTATATTGCTATGCTTGTATCGTACTGCAACATATTTTGCTGGCCTAACATGTATTTGTAGAAATGCAATAAGCATGATCAAACCAGGACATAGACAATGAAAAATTAATGATGGACCAAAGACGGCGTCATACAAAAAGATTTCTCCGAACCGCCTAACGACCTATTCGGGGCCTCGCATCGGAGGTTCCGCTGCCCGGTCAGCGGACAGGGGTCGAGGGGGCAGCGCCCCCCCGTCGAGGGTTCGGGGACGAAGCCCCCGAAAGGTATTCAGATTTTCAGATCTGTTTATCTTTGGACAACTGATGTCAAAAAAAAAAACGTCTTCAGGTCTGCTCAAATATCAGAAGAAAGGCGTCATCAAAAGGGCTCTTGGTTTTCCTATTTGTTCCAAGTCTGTAATCTCTAATTTGTTGAGTCTAGAAGAATGTGTACGTTGAGTCGCACTGTGTCATCTCAACCCCTAGACATCTCTCTGCAAGCTCTACCATACAAACAGACGAATTCCTGAACCAAGCCCAAGCTCCACCAAGCCAAACAAAGCCCAAAGGCCATTCTGCCACCTAGGAGGCAGAGTTCAGGCCGAACTCTGCCCCCACACAGAGTTCGGGCCGAACTCTGTCTCCTGATTTTCAGCACCCTGATTTTTAGGGCATGCTTGGTACAAGCTGTCCAACGTTCAAAAATTTGAATTCTTGGGACAGAATTCGGGCCGAACTCTGCCTCCCCATAGTAGTATAAATAGAGCTTGAATTCTCTCATTTCAAATTATCTCTCACCTTCAAATATTCAAGCTTTCTAAGCTCTACTACTCAAAGCCTTATTCTTCCATATCTCCTAAGCCACAACTCTCCTTAGCCCAAGGTGCTCAGTGCGATATCAGCTAGAAGTTGTATGCAAGAGGGAAAGAAAAGTCACTTGGACAATTCCAAGTTTCGCCACCTGCGAATCTGTAAGAAGTTGGCGTGCTCTTCTGAGTAAAGGCACGTGGTTGTACACTATTTCACAAATAGTAGATTTCAATCCTGAGCTAGAGTTCTCAGACCTGGACTAGCCCTCCACGAGAAAAACCAGGTTAAAATTGTTGTGTTTGCGTATGCTCTTATGATCTTTATTTACTTCCACATTTCTCTCTGATTTATTTACTATCTTGATAGTTGTTTTGTGGAGGTGATATAGAGTTAATTTTTATTTGGTGATTATCGACACAAACTCTATTCACCCCCCCTCTAGAGTTGCCTACACGTTATTTCAATATGATCATTTTATTATTACAGCTAATTGTGATCCCGAAGGATCTAATCATTTCGTCATGACAAATCCTTTTTTTTTCATTTGTTAACCAGAAGAATATAAGGGGGGAAATTAGATCGTAAAGGAAAAACTTTAGATCATACTTATTTCTTCTCTTCTTTTCTTTCAAGAACGATCGTTCATTAACCGTGTAGCCTTCGTCGCAAAGCGTACTGATAATGTGTTTGTAGTATAAACTACTAATGGAGTTCTTCGAAAACCTGTAGAAGAAAAGAAAGATCGAGAAAGAAAAACTTTGTATTCTATACACATGGAGGAACCCTCCCATGGGTTTTCCATTTTGAATATATACATCAGCCGAGTCTATTACAAGAGATAATGAGTACATCATTAGGAGATGCACATAGTTTGTTGGCACAATCAGTTAGCTATAACTAACTACAACAAATACTATAGTTTTTCTCTTTTTCTTTGGAGTTATTGAACCTTCTCTACATTTTCTTTTGGATCTTTTACTGGCGTGCGGGGTGGGGGTGTGGTTGGGGGGGGGGGGGGGGGGGGGGGGGTTCCAATCTTTTGTTTGGTAGGAATTTAACAAGTTATATTTTGGTGATTTGTTAGAGATGATTATATAAGAGAACTTAATTTCAAATGTTAATTTATTGACTCTTAACTTACACTTATTCATGGAAAGATTCTACATTCTCGAACAATACCATCAATATTGGTGTTATATCTCTCTCGGTCCGATACTACGACTATATGAAGCAATTAATAGATATCGCAATTATCAGATAATGCTCAATGATATTCCTTATTGTTGCTCAATGTGTTTTAACTTATATATATATATATATATATATATAAAAAGAGAGAGAGAGAGACCAAGGTTTAAATGCTCTTGTTATTTATTACCTGTTTTGTCCGGGAACAGAGTAATTGGATAAATATTTACACAGTTACTCTCTGTCAAAAAATAATGAATAATACTAAGAAATATTACCTATAACAGAAGATGGCATATGTCATAGCTGTTTTAACAATAACACCTATGAAACAACAATCAGTACTATAATTTGAACGCCAATACCAATGTAACATTAATAAATAGCAAGGACCTAACATTGATAGAAAGGGCTTTAACTTGGCAATAAAGAATCAAAAAGGAGAAAATAAAAAACAAGAACATAAATCAAGATATACAACAATACAGAAATGGAAACTGCAAAGGAGAATAATATACGATATTGCTATTATTTCGCTAAAAAAAAGATACGGTGACTAAGGGGAAAAAAAGGCATGGTGAGGAGGAAGAGAGTTGTGGGGCTACTATAAGCTTTTATGTGTTTCGTGCCTTTCGGTTTCTCTATACCCAACTTTAAATGACCAAATCCATCGTTGTTGCGCCAGCAATCTCCATCACTCATTAATCAGCCCGGGCTTCTTCTTAGAAAATGGATCCATGTTATCAAAGAGAAATTTCCCTCGAGCTGGGCATGAGCTATTCCCATCTAGTTACGCGTTGTGGGACTGCTAAAGAGCCTTCCTTTCAAGATCGCCTTGCCTTTATGAAAGTACGCTGTACTGGCCTTCCTTCCCCTAACCCCAGGAAAATCAGTGAGTTGCTCCCCCCATCAACCTATTGAATTTCCTTCACTCGGGTATTTAAGTTCCACTACACTAAGACGAGAGAAGTCGGAATTTGTGGCCCATATGCCTTATTCTGGCCAAAACTCTTTCATAGCCTTTCTTTCGATCTGAAAGTAGGTCCGCTTTGGTCTCGTATAAGAAGGTCACAGGCCCATTTATCACAAGAATGCTCGTCCTTATATTGGCACCCAAAAACAAAATGACTTTTTTTCAAAGGCCGTTCACAGGTCAGGAAGGAAAAGAAAGAGGGGTGCCCAAGCAAGAGGTGAAAAGCAGTGTTCGGTCTGTTATAGGTAAGACATCGCACCAAATTTCATATAATGAAGAAAGGAGATTAGAAATTTTTTGTGTAATGTAACACGTGAAGGTTGATAAAAACTCTTGTTTTCCTTCTTTATTATAATAATATAATAACATAATGATAACAATATATTCGAAATGAATAACATCTTAGATAAGATATTTACGAATTTGATCAGTAATTCCATTTCGATAATGATTCGAAACAGATATCCACCAATGGAATAGATATAGAAAAAATATCTTATTTCACTTCTTTGATTTTGTAAGAAAGGCTCATTACCCCGGCTTGGTTAAGTAAAGTACTGGCCGGGCCATTACATCACTTCTTTTGTTCTAATGAATTATTCATAGATCAAACAATTTGGGTGAAACTAAGTGGAGGTCCGAACCGACTGATGTTGAAGAATCAGCGGATGAGTTGTGGTTAGGGGTGAAATGCCACTCGAACCCAGAGCTAGTTGGTTCTCCCCGCAATGCGTTGAGGCGCAGCAGTTGACTGGACATCTAGGGGTAAAGCACTGTTTCGATGCGGGCCGCGAGAGTGGTACCAAATCGAGGCAAACTCTGAATACTAGATATGACCCAAAAATAACAGGGGCCAAGGTCGGCCAGTGAGACGGTGGGGGATAAGCTTCATCGTCGAGAGGGAAACAGCCTGGATCACCAGCTAAGGCCCCTAAATGACCGCTCAGTGATAAAGGAGGTAGGGGTGCAGAGACAGCCAGGAGGTTTGCCTAGAAGCAACCACCCTTGAAAGAGTGTGTTAACAAATTTCTACTTAGGCCTAGGCCGCTACATAATACTCAGGCGAATAATACAATTTTATCACCGGACCAACGTATATAACATAGGTTGGTTTCATAATACAAAACCAGCCGGCTGGTTCTAGAGCACTCTTCTCTCTCTCTCTCTCTCTCTCTCTCTCTCTCTCTCTCTCTCTCTCTATATATATATATATATATATATGAACCTAAAAGAATAATTTAATAAGACAGAATATATATATATATATATAAGATCAGTCATGCTTTATAGATCGGAGTGCTGGTAATTAGAAAGCATGTCCAAAAAATGTCTATAGCTGAATTACTTATAAATATTGGTTGACATATCGTATTTGGCCAATAAACGTCATGACAGGAGGAAAGTATCATTTTATCATAAACTGTTAAATATCGACCAACTTGCCAACTGGACCCTGCATGGTTATATAACCTGAAGCTAACGGGTTTAATAACTTATATATAAAAAACAAAAACTGAAACACGATCAATTAAAACAAAACACTTCCTTAAAACCTAACCTCTCTCTCTCTCGATTGGTTGTTGCAGACTTCCTCAAAACCAAAACGAAAATCCCAAACCCGAAACCTACCCATTGTTCTCTCTCGATTTGTTGTTGCAGTCATCCCCAAACTAAAATCCCAAACCTGATTGCCGACGATCTCCCTCCAGGGGTGAACCTCGACCATTCAGCGCAAGAAGAAAAAGTGAATTAAGTACAAGTCAAAATTGTATATACAATGGATAGTTTTTTTTTCCCCTTATAATGAATTCGAGTTAATTTGTGAATTTTCTATTATGTCAATGTTCGATTAATATTTTGTAATTATAGATAGATAGTGATGGTGTTATTTAGATTAATCTTTATCAATACTTGGTATATATGTACATATTTGAGTAGCCCCATAGAGATGTCTGGCTTCTTAATTTATTCCCGACGTGTCCCCAACAAGTTGAAACCCAGTACGACAATAAACCGACATCCGATATTTTAGTCCCTTGGCTGAAATGATAATACTAAGATGGAGGAATATCAACAAAGTAAAAAGAAAAAAGAAATTAATGTCTTCGTAGGAGACTGAAGGTGGCACCAAAATGCCATGTAAGGATAAGTTGAAAAAACATCTCGAGTGGTTCGGACATGTGCAATGTAGGCATAATACATGCAACGACCAAGAGAAGCTATAACTAGAGGTAGGGATAAACAAACCTGGATTGAGTCTTAAAAAAGGATATATTTTGTTGATCTTACAAAGGATGTGGCCCTTAATAGAGTTGAATGGAAGTAAAGGATGCAAATAGCTGACCCAAATTTGAGAACAAAGATCATATATGCGTGTTGATATGGCGCAAGGCACACGGCTTGCACGTCAATAAAGTGAGGCTCATATTCTTTTAACTTCATTATAAAACTCTATAAAATATATAATATAATTCTTAACAAAATAAAAAATAACAATTATCACGTACAGAATTTAAAAGAAAATGGAAAATAACTTACTAGAACAAAGCCTTTATCCCAAAGCACAATGAACTAAGACATTTGCAAATTAAATGAAACTGACCCAAGTATAATTGCTTTACTTCCGGATAGATGTGTGGGTCAGGTCGTCTGTAAAGGACGATCAACAATGAAGTTCGTTGGATACCAAGACTTGAGAAGAAAAAATTGTAACAAAATTCAGAAAAATTACAAAACTAGAGAAACTCGCCTAAAGAGGGTTAGTGGCCTTCAACAACAGTTGGTTTGTTCACCTACGGTGGTTCGTCAGTAGAGGAGAATCCAACAGTGAAAATTAAAAATAAAAAAATGGAGGAAAGGAAATTTAAGAATAGGAAAGAAATTAAAAAACAGTACAAGTTAAAATAACTTTTCGTTAAAAAATAACTTGCCCAACAACAGGTTCACAGAATTCGGCAAAGGAGGTTTGCAAAAACTGGTGTCTGGACGTCAACAATGAGAACAGTACATCAGCGGAGAAGATAAACAAAGATTGTTGGAGAATTAAAAAAAGGACCATAGCTGAAAATGGGTCGATAGACAATTATAAAATTAAGGTTTAATGATTATGAGTTAGGGTTTAATGAGTGGCTCACATCCTATTATGATTAAAATAGGGTTGACGCAGTTTGACAGCCGGTGATAAAATTGTCAAATCTTGTATGGAACTTTCTTATGCTCCATAGCCGACCCCATTCTTATGGGAGAAGACTTGTATGATGATGATGATAATGACAACGAATGATTATGAGTTAGGATAAGGTATGGGTGATTATGAGTTAGGATAAGGTATGGGCTATGGGTTAGAAAAGGCTACATGTTCAGTGAGTTAGGCATCTCGATGTGCCCCACACACACACACATACATATATATATGATGATGACCATGTTACGATTGACAATATGTTTCTTAACTTATTCAATTTATCCCTATCCGCGTGTAGTTAATTTCCAATCTATTTGTCTACAGGATAATGTATCTTATGATGCAGATGCACAATATGACAAGAAAACTGACCGATGATTTGACAACCTAGACTAATGTTACAAAATTTCAAAAAGTAGTGTGATACCAAAATTGCTTGCTTCAGGGTAAAACAATAGCTAATTCAAGATATATGTGACTGTTCAAGAGAGCATGGACCATACTAGGGGTGTGCAAATCTCGGTTTTATAACCGAAACCGACCCGACCCGACCCGAATTAACAATTTGGGTCGGTTTTAGACATTTCGGGTCGGAGATCGGTTTCAAAGTAGAGAAAATTCGGTTTTTCGGTTCGGGTAGCGGATTTGGGATTCGGTTCCCGACCCGAACCGAAAACCGAATTGTATATTTACAATTTTAGCCCTCCCAATGTATATATACCAAAAAATATCTAAACCTAAAAATCCTCTCTTTCCTCCTTTCTTTTCAGCGCCGCTCCCCTCTCCCTCCCTCTCTCCTCCTTGGTCCGGTCCCTCTCTTCCTCCCTCCGGGTCGTCCACTCCCTCTCCCTGAGCTCAGTCGCGTTCGCCCTCTCCCCTCCCTCCCTCCACATCCCGTCCTCTACCTCTCCCTCCTCGCCCTTGGCGCGTCGTCTCCCCCTCCAACCCCTCCCTCTCCGCCTCCGATGTCGCCTCCCACCTCTCCCTCTCCGCCGTCTCCGCCCTCGCATCCAAACTAACCAACACCGCCGCTACCACTGCCGTCACCCTCCTCGACTCCCCGCACTTCCTCTCCCTCCTCCACCACCACCACCGCGACGCTAGCTACACTGTACTCCGACCATAGAACAGTCCAGTGTTGTCGCCGTACTCTACTCCTCCGGCACCACCGGGAAGACCAAGGTCGTGCTTTGATTGTGTGTTTTGTTGGTAGTGTGAAGAAAATTAGATTTTTTTGTTTAATGTTGCAAAGGCTACTGAGAGATTCTCTACTAATTTAGTGGAAAGGTGTGTGCTACTAGTGTGAATTTCTGTTTTCTGATGATGTCTACTTGGTTTTACACGGACTTTGTTCAAAATTGTAAATTTTTTGATTGAGTACTGAGAATTTGTTCAATCCTTTTTGTAGTGCTTTCTTTGAAGGTTATGTTTGGTTATTGTTGCTTATCACTCAGTAACGTTGCTAACTTGCATAAATCACTCACTTGGACTGAGAAGTGCAGGCTACTGTAATTATTTTGCAGCTGTTTTTTCTTTGTATTTTTCTTATTAAATTTTGCTGTAAATGTCCGGCCCAATTGGATCCACAAAACCGAACCGACCGAAAACCGAATCGCTTAAATTCGGTTCGGTTTATTTCGGTTTTGTAAAAAACGGTTCGGTTTTCGGTTTTATAATTTTCGGTTTACGGTTTATTCGGTTTTTACAAATTCGGTTCGGTTTGACCCGAACCGAACCGTTGCTCACCCCTAGACCATACTATCATGACCGAGTGACGAGACGTTAAAATTAAATCAGGTTACACTCTACATTTACAACTCCACTTCCACTTGTTGTATACAAACCATGATATTCAACCATTCCTACACTTAGCTAAAGTACAGAGATACAAATATTATAGACAATTTGGCCTCAAGTAAAAAAGGAAAACAGAAGCAAACCTCAGCGACATCACTTGCTTTGTCAGCTTCAATATAAACATAACCTTTGATGTGCTCAAGAGCAAAGACAGAAATTATCCCCAATTTGGTCCCAAATTCCTGAAGGTCAATAAATTTCTGCATTAAGCTGAATGCGATCTGCTGTTCCCGTCCAAACTGAAACCAACAACGAGTTAGGACTGCAATCAAATGGCAGACGACTTAAACTACTGTTGGGTGTCTGAGCATAGTCTATAGCTAACCATGCATTTCACCCTCCAGATGGTCGCATCTTTCAAAGAAAGCTCTGCTGCTGCAATATCACCATACTCTTTATCTTCATCATATACAACATAATCTGATCCTCCAGCATAACGGTCTCTAATAAGTGCTTCCAATTCATCACCACTCAACTCTTCTTCTTTGAGGAAAAACGGAAGTGGATTGGCCTTTCCAGCCCCTTTCTCATATTTAGACTGTTCATTACCAAAATCTAATTTCCAAAAGAAACAAAAGGATTCTTCAACATTTTGAAATAATTGAGATGGTAAACTAGCAAATAGGGAAATCCAGATGCAGATGACAATACAGAGTAAACATCTAAAAAGGATCATATAATTGACCATTACTCCTATGTAACAATACCTTCTAGTAGAAGTTGGGTGAAAGCTAAACTGAATCAGTTTATCTTTGTTAGTTGGAAACATATTACAGACGAGGAAAAATTTGTATATGCATGGGGAGCAGAAAAACAAACTAATAACAAAGTTATAGAAAAGCTTCCTACACCTGAAATACCGAAGTACACGAGCTGCCCAAAACAAGGATAGAAAAGAGAATATTATTTGGGAGACGATGTCACAATCGACACAAACTGTTACACAAGATTGGTGTGAAAATACTGGATAAACTAACACTAAATGAAAAAAGGAACAAAAGCAACCAGAGACATTAATTCTTTTAGATACGATGTGCACGGCACACACACAGAGACACTACGTTGCATGGTAACAGATACAAAACGACGCAGTAAGTAAGGACGCGCCTAGAGGCGCCACAAATATAGTATACCCAAGGGATGGCATAAGTGTACTACATGCTACATGGACAATGCAGACCAAAACCAGAAAAGAGAACTTCATATCAATTTGCTAAGTGGACAACAAATCCCTAAATCCTCCTTCAAAATGTTAAGACTCCAAACCCTAATGTAGTAGAGAATCAACAAAGTACATAAAATGGCATATCATTCAGCTAGAACATCAAAGTACAACTATTCCCTCCATTTCAAACCCTAGGATCATTCACATTCAGTCCAAATGACCGAAAATTAAACCATAATCCTAAATCTACTCGCAAAACAAATGTAAAATTGCTGGACCTAATTCAATTTCCTCCATAATTTTGTCCACATGCAGTCCAAACCACTCAAAATACAACAATTCAGTCCATTCCAAGCCCTAGAATCCTCCGCATTCAGTCCAAATCACATTCTACAATTAAACCCAAAATCTACTGACAAAACGAAGGAAACAACCACCCAAAAATGGAATGAAAGAAATGGAATTATGGAACCTCAAATAGTTGCACTAGTAGAACGTCCAACTCAAAATAAACTATCAAGTCCACTCCAAAATAGAATCGTCCACACTCAAAGTCGCATATAAAACAAACAAAAGGCCAAAAAGCCTAAATATTCTCCCAAAACAAAGCAAAAAACCCTCAATAATACTCGAAGGAAAAAAAACCCCAAAAAAACTAAAATGGAAGGAATCAATCAGACAAAAATGTAATCGAAATTTTCCTCCTCTTCATTGAAATCATGTTAACGAACAATCTACACAAAATATAACTATATACTACAATCCAAACACTAAACCTTAAATCCCTCCGAACATAGGTACACTTCCTCCTCCAGATCATCCTCATTGTGGACATCATTTACATAATTGTCGAATGGTGTTCGTTGCATAAAGCGAGCAATCTACACAAAATACAGCTATTCCATCCACTTCAAACACTACAAACATCCACATTTCAAGTCCATACCACATGCAAGCCTAAAATAGATGCATAAGCCCTAAATCTATTCACAGAAAAAAATTAGAAAATTTAAAGCAAACCCAAACCCTAGAATCATCAACATTCTGTACATTGATCCATACCACGTCCAGAACCAAGAAATTAAACCCTAAACCCTAAAAAACCTAAATCAGAGGAAAGAGAACAATCTACTCAAAAGAAACCATAGAATCATCTATATTCGGTGCAAAATCACACGCAGAGCGAGAATCAAACCCTAAGTTCACTCACGAAAAAAAACCCTATAATAAGAAGAAAGGAAAGAGAAATCGGACCTAGGTCGACCGCCTCGTCCTCGAGGTCGACGTCGTCGTCGTCCAGATCCTCCTCTTCCTCGTCCAAATCGGCGTCGACGGCCGCGTCGTCGAAGAACCGCAGCACGCCGCCGCGCCTCACCTTCTTCCCGCCGGCAGCGGAGCACTCCGCCTGGGCGGAAGGACTCTTCCGCTTCGTCGAAGAGTTCGCCGGAGCCTTCCCGGCGATTTGCTTCCCCTTTCCCTTAACCGCCATTGGCGAGTCTCTCGAGAGAAGTGGGTGGAGAGGTAGAGAGAGAGAAAGTACAGAAAGAAATGGTGGGATTTGTTTCGTTTTATTAGAGCGAAGAGAAGAGAGGAAGGGAGTAGATTGACGAATATGACCTTTGGACTTTGGTATTTTACTAGCTTTTGTAATCAAATGCCAAAACTGGAAATTGCTGAGAAGCCCAATTTCGGAGTGGGCTTTTATGAAATGCCCACCCGCTGGATTATTTTTATGAAATGCCCAAAATTAAGTTTTTACACGTTAAATATTTCAAGATTCTCTCTAGTTGCTATGTATTTACAAAATTTGCCATTATCATAATTCCAAAAATACCCCTTCGCGTAAATTTGGACATCTATATATAATTATGAATTCGCAAACTCAGATTTGGATTGAGAAATTCGTATTCTTCTTCTTCTTCACGAGAAATTTGAAATCCATTGATATAATCTTTATTAGAGATCGCAGAATCGTTCGTAGTTCACTGTGGTTTTCGTCAGTCGAACGTCGATCATCCTTCATCATCATCGATCATCATCATCATCAACATCATCTTCGTGGTTTCCGGCGATTAGGTCAATTGTGGATAGAAGATCTTCTTCTTTCTTTTTATAGATCTTAAAACAAGGTGAGAGTTCAGATCTGTAGAAATTCATCCATCAGCTTCGTATATCTCGAAATTTATGCTGAATTTGATTTGTTATGAAGATTATTAACTTAGAAAATGTTAGTGAGATATTTAATCTTGTTATTTTATGCGAATAGCATTCTCCGTTATATTTTAAAGGAGAATGACAATTACTTCTTATAAAGATCATTATCCGTATGTTTTTAGGACGGAGAATGGAATTCTCCGTCTTAATTAGGACGGAGAATGCCATTCTCCGTGTTAATTTGAACGGAGAATGACATTATCCGTCTTAGTTAGGACGGAGAATGACATTCTCCGTTTTACTTTAGACGGAGAATGATCATTATAAGTTAGTTCCAACTGAGGATATTTATTCTCCGTTATTTTTAGACGAAGAATAATCATTATTAGATGAGAATTTTATTGTTCTATTTGTGGCCTCTTATGTTTTTATGTTATCAGGGGGGGAGATATTGAATCAAGTTGTTTAGTTAACATTTGTTTCAAGGGAGACATAGTTTGCTGCCGTGTCACACATGAAAGTACCGTGGATTTTTTAAAGAATAAAGTGTGCGATCGATGGACTTTTTTGGATCCACTTTTCTTCCGTTTCAGGTTTTTGCACTCTGATGGGACTGAACTGTATGTTGAAAGTAATTTTTTGCTTCGCTCATTGGTTGGTGGTTTTAACGGTACTCATGATGTGAGTTTTGATCTATATGTGGAGCAAATACACTCTCCATGTTCTTCATCAACATCTTTTCCTTGTCAAAGCTTTCACATGAGACCTTCGTCTTCCTCTTCTAGTTCTTTGAGTAGATGTTCTCCTACTGTAAAGGACAAACGAGTAGTACAATTTTATGAGGGCTCAACTGAGACAGTGAAGAAGAGGAAATCGGATATGTGGCCTGGATCAATTACTGGTGTTGGTCAGATTTTTCTAAATGGTGTTGAAGAAGTTAGGAATGCTGTTAGAAAGGTATGTTTTGAATCTCGTCATCCATTCCACATTTTGAAATCTGAGCCGGGGAGGTATACTGTTTGTTGCAAGAATTACAAGACACATGCTTGTTTGTGGAGCTTCCATGCTATATCTATTTCGAAAGATAATCAAATTTTTGAGGTGAGGAGGTATGTGGGAGAACATAATTGTGGAGCTGGCTATATGGATAAGGTAATCTGGTTGTTCCAGCAAAGTTTGTGAAAAGTTTGGTTAGTGACATTGTTCGGATGCATCCTAAAAAGTCCGCAAAATCTGTTGTCGATGATTTCAAGGTCGACTACGGCTTATCTGTTACATATGGACAGGCATACCACGGAATTAGGCTGGTGCACCAGGAAATGTACGGAGATGATGTTAGATCTTACAGTGACTTGTGTTGGTATGTGAACAAGGTAAAGGAAACCAATAATGGTTCCGTTATCGACTTCCAGAAAGATGATTCATCAATGAGGTTTGAGCGGCTTTTTCTTTCATATGGGGCTTGCGTAGAAGGCTTTCAATATTGTCGTCCGATGCTATATTTGGATGCCACTTTCCTTACAGGGAGGTTTAGAGGATGTTTGATGTCTGCTACAGCGAAGAATGGTAACCAACAGTTCTACCCTATTGCATACGGTATAGTCTCAGGCGAAGATGGCGATAATTGGGAATGGTTCCTTAGAAATCTAAAGAATGTTGTTGGATATAGTAGGCGTATTGTTTTTCTTTCGGATCAAGGCACCGGTCTAGTTTCTGAAGTCCCTAAAGTGTTTCCTAATGGTTATCATAGCTATTGCTATTATCACATGAAGAATAACATACCGCTGAAAGAGAAAAAAAATGAAAGAGTGTATCCGCATGTACTTGAAGCTTGGAGGCAAGCAGTATATGCTCTAACTCCAGGTGTGTTAATGAGACAGATATATGCACATTTTCTATGCATTTACCATTAATTTAACAAAGAAAATGACCATTCTCCGCGTCAGTAAGACGGAGAATAGTCATTCTCCGTGTGTTTTAAAACGGAGAATGGCCATTCTCCGTCCTGCATAGAACGGAGAATGGCATTCTCCGTTAGCTTTTGAACGGAGAATGACTATTCTCCGTCTTGCATAGAACGGAGAATATCATTCTCTGTTAGCTTTTGAACGGAGAATGACTATTATCCTTATGAGAATGCACTTATTTTTTCATAATTTTGTGAATTGACCTAATTCTTTATTACTTATTTGTTTTTCTGTATAAAGGTGGGTATAGACAAGCAATCAAGAAGATTTATGATCTGAATTGTGGTCATGTTGTGAATTGGATGAATAAACAAAAACCTGAATACTGGTCAAACGCATTCTTCCCGGGATGTAGATACGGTGAGGTTGCTTCTAGTTGTGCAGAGTCATTCAATGCATGGATAAAGGCTGAGAAGAAATTGCCTATATCAGCAATTGTAAATGTCATCCGTGTGAAGATGATGAAGATGATTTTGGATCACCACAAGGATGCAATTGGTTTGAATAGCAAATTGACTCCATACGCTGAGGATATGCTGAAGCAGCTTACAGATGATGGCATGTGTTATAGGGTATATCGGTCCGGTGATTTCGAATTTGAGGTGATCGCAGATACTTCCTCCCATATGATGAATCTTCTTGATTGTCATTGTAGTTGTCGTAGATGGAAGGTATATGGATTCCCATGCAGCCATGCAATACAATGCATCAGAGTTGGTTCAGATAAATCTGTTTACGACTTTGTGGAGCAGTATTGGACATCAGATTATTACCAGAAGTTATATTCATGTGCCATTCGTCCAGTTCCAGATTGCGAAAAACAGTTTGAAAATAATCCCACTGATGTTGTTCTACCCCCTGTTCCGAAACGGGGTCCTGGACGACCAAAAGCGGACCGTTACAAGAGCAAATATGAGAACAAGGGAAAAGAGAAGAGAAAGATAAGGTGCCAGAATTGTTTTGAATTATGCAATCACAATCGCAGCACTTGTCCTCTGCCTCCACATGCTGCTACGGTGGTCAAGGGGGTAGCGCCCCCCTCGTTAATACATACACATATATTCCTTCTTTTATATAACTGGAAATTATTTTTTGAATACATATGTTACATTTTGATATCAATGGTAATAGTTTGAATTCTGCATATTTGATGTTTCACATATATATTAACAGCATAAGAACTTATTCTCCTTTATACTCTCTGACTTTATAATGTATTGAATGACCATTCTCCGTGTGTTTTAACACGGAGAATAATCATTCTCCGTTTTAGATACACGGAGAATGGCCATTTATAAGTCAAAAATACAAGTAGAATAATCATTCTCCGCGTGTTTTAAAATGGAGAATGCCATTCTCCGCGTCAGTAAGACGGAGAATGCTCATTCCCTAGGTCAAATACAAGGAGAATGGCATTCTCCGTCTCTTTTGACCCGGAGAATGACATTCTCCGTCTATTTTGACACGGAGAATGACATTCTTCGCGTCCCTAAGACGGACAATGTTCCTTTCTAAGTCAAAAATACAAGGAGAATAATAATTCTCCGCGTGTTTTAAAACGGAGAATGCCATTCTCCGCGTCAGTAAGACGGAGAATGCTCATTCCCTAGGTCAAAATACAAGGAGAATGGCATTTCTCCGTCTCTTTTGACCCGGGAGAATGACATTCTCCGTCTATTTTGACACGGAGAATGGCCATTCTCCGCGTCACTAACACGGACAATGTTCCTTTCTAAGTCAAATATACAAAGAATAATCATTCTCCGCGTGTTTTTAAAACGGACAATGCCATTCTCCGCGTCAGTAAGACGGAGAATGCTCATTCCCTAGGTCAAAATACAAGGAGAATGGCATTCTCCGTCTCTTTTGACCCGGGAGAATGACATTCTCGTCTATTTTGACACGGAGAATGGCATTCTTCGCGTCCCTAAGACGGACAATGTTCCTTTCTAAGTCAAAAATACAAGGAGAATAATCATTCTCCGCGTGTTTTAAAACGGAGAATGCCATTCTCCGCGTCAGTTAAGACGGAGAATGCTCATTCCCTAGGTCAAAATACAAGGAGAATGGCATTCTCCGTCTCTTTTGACCCGGAGAATGACATTCTCCGTCTATTTTGACACGGAAAATCGGCCATTCTTCGCGTCACTAAGACGGACAATGTTCCTTTCTAAGTCAAATATACAAAGAATAATCATTCTCCGCGTGTTTTAAAACGGAGAATGCCATTCTTCGCGTCAGTAAGACGGAGAATGCTCATTCCCTAGGTCAACATATAAGGAGAATGGCATTCTCCGTCTCTTTTGACCCGGAGAATGACATTCTCCGTCTATTTTGACACGGAGAATGGCATTCTCCGCGTCCCTAAGACGGACAATGTTCCTTTCTAAGTCAAAAATACAAGGAGAATAATCATTCTCCGCGTGTTTTAAAATGGAGAATGCCATTCTCCGCGTCAGTAAGACGGATAATGCTCATTTCCTAGGTCAAATACAAGGAGAATGGCATTCTCCGTCTCTTTTGACCCGGAGAATGACATTCTCCGTCTATTTTGACACGGAGAATGGCCATTCTCCGCGTCACTAAGACGGACAATGTTCCTTTTCTAAGTCAAATATACAAAGAATAATCATTCTCTGCATCAGTAAGACGGCGAATGCTCATTCCCTAGGTCAAAATACAAGGAGAATGGCATTCTCCGTCTCTTTTGACCCGGAGAATGACATTCTCCGTCTATTTTGACACAGAGAATAGCCATTCTCCGCGTCACTAAGACGGACAATGTTCCTTTCTAAGTCAAATATACAAAGAATAATCATTCTCGCGTGTTTTAAAACGGACAATGCCATTCTCCGCGTCAAGTAAGACGGAGAATGCTCATTCTCTAGGTCAAAATACAAGGAGAATGGCATTCTCCGTCTCTTTTGACCCGGAGAATGGCATTCTCTGTCTCTTTTGACCCGGAGAATGACATTCTCCGTTCATACGAAACGGAGAATGGCCATTTCTAAGTTCCAAATGCACACATTATAGGTTTGTATTAACACAGATAATGACATTATAGGTTTGAATCAAACAACAGAATTTTAACAAAACAGATTTACATATATAGAACAATGTAAATTAGTCGAAAAATTGAATTTCATTACAAAGGAAAACAAATACATTACAAAAGAAACCTGACAAACAGAATATATACAAGGAATTTGTTAGCCAATTTACATTGTCATTTTCTTTTATTGTACAAAAGGAACTGCACATTCACTCATAAGCAAAGCCTTAGCCAAATTAGCCTTCTCTTTACAATAGTATTGTGAACTATTTTGTTTGTTTTTCTTGTAAATCAAATGGAGCTCTCGACAACTTTTCAATATAATATGAAACATACAGCAGGCAGCTGGGTGATAGTTGCGTGGGCATTCTTTGCAAACCTTGAGCTCTGTTGTTTCGTATTCCTGGATTGCTGGGCTTTTATTCCTCATCAATGCAATCTTATTTTTAATAATTGGCTCGATTTTATTCTTCATGTATGTTGCATCCTGGATTCCATTAGCGCCTGTGTTTTTCCGCAATGAGTTGTAGTACGTCCAACATAGGAGCTGAAGTTGAATGCCAGCAGCGTATAGTGTTTATTCTCCTCGCGGAAGAGTGGCACGAATAGCCATTCAATGTCATCTTCCAGCTCCATGATAAAATCTTCTATATCAACTTTGAAATTGTACACTGCTCCAGGTGTTGGATTTTTTTCATCGACATACTGGGCAAGTACTCTGTTTTCTAGAAGAAAAAAAAACAAAAAATAATATCATGAGTTAGTTTTTTACAATACTATTAGTAGCTGTACACATTAATATTTATTTTTCAGTTTCGATTCTTACCAATGAATGGGGCATCATGATTGCAAACCATTTACATTGTGCACCCTGCGAGCTTGACTGCATGTTCTGCCTTAATTCGGCTTGAACTTCGTTCATAAGCTTTATTAAGTAGTTCATAACACCGACTTCTATATCCGCCTCATTTAGTATGTCTTGAAAATCTTTAGCATTTAACAACATGCTGACATCATTGTTTCTTCTTCTTATTTTACATTCTTCTGGAGCATTTGGAATGTACATGTATACATAATCACTGCACATAAATTTAGTTTCGATTATGATAATAATATAGGCTAATGATAAAATTGCATAAAAAATAACTCCAATAGAGAATGATCATTCTCCGTTATGAAATGGACGGAGAATGTCATTCTCCGTTATGAATTGGACGGAGAATGTCATTCTCCGTTTTAAATGGGACGGAGAATGATCATTCTCCGTTTTAAAATAGACGGAGAATGTCATTCTCCGTCATTCTCCGTGTTAAAATAGACGGAGAATATCATTCTCCGTATTAAAATAGACGGCGAATGGTATTCTCCGTTTTGTATTAACACGGGAATGGCATTCTTCCTTTATTTTGACCCAGATAATGACATCCTCCGTCTCAATAAGGCGGAGAATGCTCATTCTTTAGGTCAAAATACAAGGAGAATGCCATTCTCCGTTATAAACTAGACGGAGAATGGCATTCTCTGTGTCAGTGAGACGGAGAATGTTCATTTCTCTAGGTTAATGCAAGAAGAAAGGACATTCTCAGTCTATTTTATAACGGAGAATGACATTCTCCGTCTCATATTAGGCGGGAGGAATGCTCGTTCTTTAGGTCAAAAACACAGAAAATGCCATTCTTCGTGTGTTTAACACGGAGAATGCCATTCTCCATCTCAAAATAGACGGAGAATGGCCATTTCTAGTTCAAATGACACAGAAAGGGCATCCTCCGTGTATTTTATAGACGGAGAATGATCATTTTCATTTGCCGCGTCAATATAAACGGAGAATGTCATTCTCCGTTTTAAATGAGACGGAGAATGATCATTCTCCCTTGTGAATTGTACAGAAATTGGTTCAAGTTTAGAATACTTACGTTGGAGACATCCTTCTTTGGTATACGATGCTCCTGTATATTTGCTTCAGCTCATCGTCTGCAAGGTTCCAAAGTCTGAGCTTCGGACATTGCATCAGCATTTTCCCTCTTTAACAAGCTTTGCTGTTTGAGGAGATTCTTCCTCAAGTTCTTCAGGAGCTGACATCTCCTTTTTATTGTCTACCTTCTCAGGGCTGGAAGGAGCTTTTTTTTTTCCAGCAGGAGCTACTTTCTTTCTGGGACTGGAAGGATCTTTTCTTTTCCGACCAGGACCTGCCTTCTTACTTGTTGTAGCATCGGATGTTTTCTTCTTTGTAATGTAGTAAAATCATTCTCATCTGCAGCATTTGATTATTTTTAGTCCCAGCAGGTTCATTTGCTCTTGTGTAATGCTTTTGGGGAACTGCTTGAGTCTCCCCACTTTGCAATGCTTTAGCCATTGCTTCAAGGTTAACAATTGTATCATTCTTCTATGTGATTTCGTCTTTCAACGATGCAACTTCCTCTAGAAGTTTGTTGTTATCATCATTGAGCTTTTCATTCTCTTTTTGAGATCCTTTGTCATTTTCACTGATATAAAAACAAACAACAACAAGAGGTATGATGTCAATATTATATAATCTTCTTTTTAAAAACAATGAAAAATATTATTATCCGTTTACTTTAATCTGGAGAATAGTCATTCTCCGTGTCAAAATAGACGGAGAATGGCAATCTCCGCGTAAAAAATAGACGGAGAATGTCATTCTCCGTGTCAATTTAGACGGATAATGTCATTCTCCGTGTCAAAAGAAACGGAGAATGTCATTCTCCGTGTCAAAATAGACGGAGAATGGCATTCTCCGTTTCCAAATAGACGGAGAATGTCATTCTCCGTGTCAATTTAGACGGAGAATGACATTCTCCGTCTAAATTGACACGGAGAATGGCATTCTACGTGTCAAAACAGACGGAGAATGTCATTCTATGTCAAAATACAGAAAATGTCATTCTCCGTGTTAAAATACTAGAAGAGAATGTCATTCTCCGTGTCAAAATAGACGGAGAATGTCATTCTAAGTGTGTTTTAATACGGAGAATGTCATTCTCCGTCTATTTTGACACGGAGAATGACATTTTATAGGTCAAAACACACAGAAAACTTCATTCTCCGTGTACTTTGACACGGAGAATGGTTATTCTCCTTGTTAGATACAGGTAATTACAGATTAAAATAGACAAAAATATAAAATCTTACCTTTTAGAAGTAGCTCCTCAACACGTTGACGAAGCTTCTCATTATCAGCAGTAAGCTCAGACTTCTGCTTTCTCAGGGAGTCTAGTTCCGACCCCTGTGCCTCCAGTTCTTCAACTCGCTCATGGAGTTTCTTATTATCATTAATAAGGAGCGATTTCTCGTTCCTTAAAGAGTCTAACTCCTTCTCCAAGCCATCAGCAACGAGCCCCACAGCACGTTGTTGGGCTACATCTGCCGCTAGTTGCTGGGCTCTTTCCTGGAGTTGCTCATTCTCAGCGATAAACTGAGATTTCTCCTGCAAGACACGCAACATATCTACATTGTCAGCTGTAGAGGGTGCTGGTGCTTGAGCTTCAGTTTGTGGTTTTGTTCATCAACAGAATTATCTCCACCTTCTATACATTGATGCTCTGCTGGGACTTCTTCAAGTTCATCAACATTCAATGCAACAAGATCCTTGAATATCAAATCCGAATCCATTTGAGCACCTTGATATTCATTTTTCAGGAATATCGAGATTCTATTCCCATCCCATGTATCGAATCTCGGAGATGCGACTGTTGGTTTGCACTTCCTCTCTATCAGTCGACTGTGCTCTGCAAACCAATACAAGAAGTATATCGTACAACCTTCAATCTTCTTGTACGATATATCAACATCACCATCTTCAGATTTTGTGACAGCCCTCTTTATGCTGTCCATGACGTACCCCAGTATAATCCGAGGCCAACAGATGCTTTTTATAACATCTGTGCTCTCCACCAGAGCGAAGAACTTGTATGGCAAGTTCGACCCTCCCATTCTGGTGAAGAATGCTGTTTGGCACAAGTTGAATACTATTAACTTGGCCAATTCAACAGGACTTGCATTTTCGCCCCCCAGCAGCTCTAATATCCTTTTTCTAACTTCTGTGTTTGAGACTTCAGCATTTTTGCCCTTGGAATTTTTCAGCAATCTTGTGAAGTGTTTTGTACACATGCTGAATGAGTCTGCTGGTGGGGAGGTCTTCTGCTTTTCAGTGATGATCTTCAAATACTTCTCATCAACTTCAGTGTCATCATTCATTGGCAGACCGAAAATGGTTGCCATCTCATCAGCAGTTGGTGCTACCTTGACACTGCTGCTCAATTGGAAATATCCAATTCCATCTTCTTCCAAATAAGTCCCCATCAAGTTCTCCAGACCTTGGGTGACTTAGATAGTTCTGATTTTTTCACCTTAGTTCTGTAGAATACATCTACGAAGTTGTAGAATCCTACTCTTCAAGCTTTCAACAACTGCTTCAAGCAAATGGCGAAACTTTTCCTTCACCTCATCCATGAGAGAGAGTATTGGGGTGAATGTTGCACGGAAAAGTCTTTCTTCTTTGTTCCTGACAGTTTTTTTTCCTAAAAACAACAACAATTAGGTTTACGTCAACATTCTTCTTTATTATAACAAGGAGAAAGCCATTCTCCGTCTAATATTAGACGGAGAATGTCATTCTCCGTTTTGTATTCACACGGAGAATGCCATTCTCCGTGTCAAAATAGACGGAGAATATCATTCTCCGTCTATTTTGACACGGAGAATGGCATTCTCCGTTTTGTATTAACACGGGGAATGGCATTCTCCGCGTGTTTTAAAACGGAGAATGTCATTCTCCGCGTTAGCAAGACGGAGAATGCTCATTCTCCACTTCAGAAAGACGGAGAATGCTCATTCTGTAGGTCAAAATACAAGGAGAATGACATTCTCCGTCTCTTTTGACCCGGAGAATGACATTCTCCGTCTCAGTAAGGCGGAGAATGGCATTATCCGTCTCATATTAGACGGAGAATGCTCGTTCTTTAGATCAAAATAAAGGGAGAATGCCATTCTCCGTATCAAAATAGACGGAGAATGTGATTCTCCGTTTTAAAATAGACGGAGAATCTCATTCTCCTTTTGTATTAATACGGGGAATGGCATTCTCCCTTTATTTTGACAAAGAGAATGACATTCTCCGTCTCAATAAGGCAGAGAATGCTCATTCTTTAGGTCAAATACAAGGAGAATGCCATTCTCCGGTGTTTTAATACGGAGAATGCCATTCTCCGTCTCATATTAGGCGGAGAATGCTCGTTCTTTAGATCAAAATGAAGGGAGAATGCCATTCTCCGTGTTAATACAAAACGGAGAATGAGATCCTCCGTATTAAAATAGACGACGAATGGCATTCTCCGTTTTGTATTAACACGGGAAATGGCATTCTCCCTTTATTTTGACCCAGAGAATGACATTCTCCGTCTCAATAAGGCGGAGAATGCTCATTCTTTAGGTCAAAATACAAGAAGAATGCCATTCTCCGTGTCGAAATAGACGGAGAATGATATTCTCCGTTATAAAATAGACGGAGAATGCCATTCTCCGTTATAAAATAGACGGAGAATGGCATTCTCCGTGTCAGTAAGACGGAGAATGTTCATTTCTCTAGGTTAATGCAAGAAGAAAGGTCATTCTCCGTCTATTTTATAATGGAGAATGACATTCTCCGCCTCATATTAGGCGGAGAATGCTCGTTCTTTATGTCAAAAACACAGAAAATGCCATTCTTCGTGTGTTTAAACACGGAGAATGCCATTCTCCGTCTCAAAATAGACGGAGAATGGCCATTTCTAGTTCAAATGACACAGAAAGGGCATCCTTCGTGTATTTTATAGATGGAGAATGATCATTTTCATTTGTCGCGTCAATATAAACGGAGAATGAACAGGTCTCAAAGTTTTACCTTTTTTCTTCCCTTCTTCTTGATCTTCTTCTTCCTCCCTGCTACTCTTGTTCTTGTTGTTCTTGTTCTTCTACTGCTTCTTGCACTTCTTTTTCTTTTGGAGCATTTTGTCTACGAGCAACCTTCTTAACTTTCATCCCTCCTTTCGTTTGCTTTCCAACAACTACTTCTTCTCCTTCTTCCCTAACTTGGTCTACATCCATTGCTGATGATTGCGACATTGTGGTGTAGATTCGCTGGCGATTTCTTGTAAGAAATTTCTAAGATTTTTGGAGGAGATGACCTAAAATCGCAAGCAAACAGAGTATGGAAGAGGAGGGAGCGATAGAAACACTTTTTTGAAGAGTCTCTTGGTTTTGTATCTTCTGGAATCGAACCGTTTTTCTGAAGAGTTGCTGGGTTTGTTGATATTCTTAATAAATTAGAAGGGCAAAAGGGTCATGCCGTGCCCTTTTATATATTTTTAAGTTAATGCTGGGCACGCGATGAAAGTTTATTTTGGGGTGGGTTTTTCATAAAACTTTTTAAATTTTTGGGCATTTCATAAATTTTCCCATGCCAAAATTACGCTGAGGGGCCATGTGTACATATTTTAGTAAATCTACTATTATTTAATACGGCTTCGAGGTATGCATATCACCGACCATTTTATTTTTAAAAATTACGAAAAAATATAATTTTAAACTTTTTCTCATTTTCTTGCGTATAATTTAATCTGGAAATTGCTGAGAAACCCAATTTCGGGGTGGGCTTTTATGAAATGCCCGCCCGCTGGATAAGTTTTATGAAATACCCAGAATTAAGTATTTTCACGTTAAATATTCCAAGATTCCCTTTTAGATGCCACCCGCTAGAAACTGCTATTTTATAATACCGAAACTATCCCTCCGCGCGAATTGGTCATCTATAGTATTTGAATTCAAAAAACTCAGATCTGGATTGTGATTTTCGTCTTCTTCTTCTTCACTGGAAATCTGAATTCCATTGCTCTCATCTTCAGCAGAGATCGCAAAAATCGTTCGTAGTTCGGTGTGCTTTTCTTCAGTCGAACTCAGATCATCGCTCGTCATCATCATCATCATCATCATCTTCATCTTCATCGTGGAGACATTTGAAGTTTTCCGACAATTAGGTCAATTGTGGAGAGAATATCTTTCTTCTTCTTTTCCATCAGAATTATCATCGTTTTGAAAGAAGAACGAAACTCTTTGTTCTTGAAAAAAAACTAAATTACACGGAGAATGCCATTCTCCGTTTTATTTAAAACGGAGAATGCCGTTCTCCGTCTTAATTTAAATGGAGAATGACATTCTCCGTCTTAATTTAAACGGAGAATGGCCATTCTCCGTGCTACATTAAGACGGAGAATGTCATTCTCCGTTTTATTTAACACGGAGAATGACATATTCTCCATTTTATTTAACACGGAGAATGGCATTCTCCGTGTTAGTAACACGGAGAATGGTCATTCTCCTACGTTTTAACACTAGAATGATCATTCTCCGTGTTAAATAAAACGGAGAATGACATTCTCCGTCTTAATGTAGCACGGAGAATGGCCATTCTCCGTTTAAATTAAGACGGAGAATGTCATTCTCCGTTTTATTTAACACGGAGAATGACATTCTCCGTTTAAATTAAGACGGAGAATGTCATTCTCCGTTTTATTTAACACGGAGAATGACATTCTCCGTTTTATTTAACACGGAGAATGGCATTCTCCGTGTTTCTAACACGGAGAATGGTCATTCTCTTGCGTTTTAACACTGGAATGACCATTCTCTGTGTAAACTAAGACGGAGAATGACCATTCTCCGTCTAAATTATGACGGAGAATGGCCATTCTTCGTGTAACTTTCAGGACGGAGAATGACATTCTCCGTCTTAATTAAGACGGAGAATGTCATTCTCCGTGTTACTAACACGGAGAATGGTCATTCTCCGTGTAAATTAAGACGGAGAATGCCATTCTCCGTGTTACTAATACGGAGAATGACCACCCTCATGTGAAATTAACATTTTTCGTGTTCTAACACGGAGAATGGCCATTCTCCTGCATTTTATGGTCAGCTGAAACTTTGGAGGGCCATAACTTTTGACTGGGAGGTCGAAACGAGGTCCCGTTTGTCGCAAAATGAGCGTATCGTCGAGGAGACTGAAAGTAACAGCTTCATCGTTAGACGACCTTCTGAAATTTTAGATTCGCAAAAAAATGATGTTTGGACCTCCGTTTTAGCATTTTTGTCGTTTGTCCCAGTCTTTCCGAAATTTTTCGACGAGTTTTTGAAGATTTTTGAGGAGAAAACCTAGATTCGAAAGTGAGCAGCGTAAGGAAGAAGTTGAAGTATCGAAACTTTTTTTAAGAGCAGTTTCGTGGGTGTTTTCAAAATTAAAAGGAAGGGCAAAAGGGTCATTGGAACCCGCTTTGGATAAGTTTCTCTAATTCTGGGCACGCGATGAAAGCTTTTTTAGCGGTGGGTTTTACATAAAACTTTTTTAGTTTTTGGGCATTTCACAAAACTTCCCTAATTTAATATCCTCTTCTTTATTTTTTTCGCATACTTGAATACTCCCTTTTATTCACATATATACATAACAAATTATAATTAATTTTTGACAAATTTTAATATATATATATATATATATATATTATATAATATATATATATATATATATATATATATGACCGTTGAGCACCTCTAGAGGTGGGTGAATAGAGTGTGTGCGTGGGCAGCAAAAATAATTGCCAATTTAAAAATAAGCACTTATAAAGACTATGGCATATAAGAAAAAGTAATGCAGTAAAGTAGGAGACGGAGAATCAAACTCAGTGAACACCGCAATGTATACTAGTCTCCCTCTGAGAGGACTACTCCAGTCTCGAGTACTCTTGCTCGATGTTACTCCACTATTCACAAGCTAAATGAGAGCTTATAGTCTCTTTACAACACTGTGCGTTGGTGACGAGCGCACGACCGACTCCAACAAACTGATTCTGAAAACTGAAACTTTTTCTAAATTGCAACCTCTGATACAACTCTTCTGAACCAAAACACTAGATCGAACAGAACTGTACTGGTTTTGGCTAAAAGTGGTATAGGCTAGATGTAAAAGCTTTAGATCGTTGAAAGCACTTTAGAAAAGATAGAGAAGAGAGAGTGAATGAGTGCTTTGGAAAGGTAGAAATCCTTCTTTATTTATAGTGTTTTCCTGACCGAACTCAGGCAGAGTTCAGGCACAATTCGGATGCATGAATCTTGCAAACGAATGTTGGATGCAGATTTGGTGGGGACTGATGTTCAAAAATTCCAGACCGAACTCGGTCAGAGTTTTAGTCAAAATTTGTTGGGTTAGAACCATATTTGAATAGGCCAAATATGCATAGGTTTTGGGCTTTTTGGAATTTTGGGTTTGTGGAAAAAAAAATAGGTTAGGCTTATTTGGATATGTGGACTGGGCTAAGCCAATATCAATCATGAACGACCTCACATTTATATTTTTTAGACTCAATAAAATTGAAAATACAGAAGAAAATACAAAATGACTCGATCCGAATTCTAATACGATTGCTTCTGGATGATGATGCGATGTACTGAGTAGCAGTGGGATGTAAACGTAGTATGACGTAGATGTTCTTCTTTATCTGATACCTGCAATCTGTAGCAGTTTGTATATTTTGTGTATCGACCAAAATTGTCGTTGATTATCAAAATCAGGTGTGACCATTAACCAATCGGCCAACAATCTCCTCCATTTTGATAATTGACAAAATATGAGTTTATACCAAAATATAACAAATATATAACTTTGAAATGATTTACCTGACTTGTTCTGAGTTGATCGAAAATTTGATTTGATTAAAAATTTGATTTGATCGAAAATTTGAAATGAAATGTAATTTTCTCTTTGGTATTGGCTCATTCTCCCCCTTTGTCATTTAGTCAAACATGTAGCTCCCCCGCAATATGTGAAGCCAACAATAATAGACAAAGAAAAGAATAGAGTAATACATAGCTCAAGGCAAATACATATGAAACAAGTCATAGCTCAAGAGAAATACTAGCAGTAGCAGTAATAAATATGATAAATAGAAACTAAGATAGCATAAAACTCAACTACTATTGAAATAGAGTGCATGTAATCCCCCTTCCCGAAATTTTGAAGATAATTATTCTTTTATTTTATATATTTGAATTAGATGGTGACTTTTGGATTTTTTATAAATATTTATTTATTTAATTAATCATTATTGAAGGCCTTAAGTCATGGCTAAGATTGGAGTATAAGATGACTAGAAATCGTGGCACGGATAGCGTTGTCGTGTGCCTTGACTAATGTGTTAGCCATGGTAGGGAAGACCCGGCCATAAGTGTGTCCCAACTAGAAAAACTAGACCAAGTTGCAACTTGACCCCGATGAATAATAAATTAGTTATTAATTAATATTATGACTTATAGGAAACCTGGTTGTGCCGATTTAGCTCGGACTGGATCCGAACCAAGCCCAGCCCATGTAGTCATGCGGAGTATCCAAAGACGTCCATGTAGATATGTAGACGTGTATATATTAGTTGTAAGCCCCTGAAATTAGGGCTTATTATTTTTTTATTTTTATAAATCAATTATTTTGAATAAATATTATATTTGATTATTATCTAATTTAATGCTCTTTACCGTGACTTGGAATTCTGGAGCATCAGGGATGCCAGTCTCTGGAAACTTCCTTCTTGGAGTTTGTAGTAGACGAGATTATCTTCATTTTGACATATCATGTCCCACTTGAACTCGTTTCCTTGTGCTCTTTTTGCTTCGTGCAAGTTCGGGTCAATATTAGACCATTTAATTATTAATTGAATTCCCAATCTTTTTCTTGATCATCATACGCGCGTTGCCATGACTTTTAATTTAGGAGCACCAGACTAGTCATTTTCTCGAAACTAACTTGTCATGTTTGATCTACTCGAGACGCTCTTCATCCATGACCTTCGTGTCCCACTCAGACACTCTATTTTGTGCTTTATTTTCTTCGTACAACTTTCGGGTCAATTTAGGCCAATTAATTATCTACCGTAAAACCTGATTAATTTCAAATTTATTTCGGGACCCGACATCGACCCAACCTAATCGATCCCAAATATGGACATGGCCCACATGAAGCCTACTACCCACTTGACACTTGTGTCCCATTTATTTGAGCCCCCACATGCTACTTATTTACCTATGATTATAAATACCTATTTTAATTCAAATATTGCACCATGTCCGATTTTGGCCCAGCCCGACTCCACTGAATTCAACCCCAGCTCCATGTTGCCCTCTATCATGACTGCCCATACCCCCACCGATATTTTCCTCTACCCTAAATATCTTTTTTTTTATGTTAAATATCTAATTCTTCATTGTATATATACACATATATATACATACAAAAAATATAGATAACTCCACTTTCTCTCTCTCAAATAACTTTACACACACACAACACCCCTCTCCCATGCTACCGACGACCACCTCCTCTCTCTATCCTCTCTCTAATATCTCTCTCTCTCTCTCTCTATATATATATAATAATATAATATATATATTATATATATATATATATATATATAAATATATATATAATATATATATATATATACCCACACACAATATCTTTCTCTCTCTCACTTTTTTCTCTAATACAAACACCTACACCCCTCCCCATCACAAGCACAACACTTCCATCTCCCATCAAGACAACCCCACGTGGCCGACACCCCTCTCTCTCCTTTTAATTCAATTCATCTCCTTCTCTCTCTTTCCCTCTCATTTTTCTCACAGCACATCATCTCTCTCTCCCTTTCTACTTCATGCAGCCCATGGCCGAGAGGTTCTCCATGCCGAGCTCCTCCCCAGCCCAGCTCCTCCAAACCGAGCTCACCTCCCCCTACTGGCCGAGCCTTCATGGCCGAGCTCCCCGACTTCATCTCCTCCTTCCCGACTCCAACTCCTCCTCCTCCCTAACACATCCTCATCATCATCATTCACCACCACCTCCATCATCCACATCACCATACGCCACCACCACTTCAACCGCACGCCGCCGTTCGCCGTGTCCCACCGTGCGCCACCTTGGCAGCAGCAGCGAGGCAGCAGTGTGCAGCAACAGTGCACAGCACAGTGCGTTGGCTGGCCGCGCCGCCCCGGCCACCGCCGCGCATGGCCGGCCGCCCCCATGCCAGCGAGCCCCCCCAGGCCGGGCGCACACACCCCCGCACCCTCCCATGGCGCCAACGTCCTCCGGGACGTGCCGTCTAGGCGATTCGTGCGTTTTGCACGGAATCCCGTCGACGCGCTCGCGGACGAATTTCAGAAAGTCCGCTCCGGGACAGCAACTTCGCCCGCTTTTCTGGACAATTCGACCGTTGGATCGGCAATTTCTTCTCTCCGTCTCAATCTCGGTATATCCACCTTCACTCCTGTCAATTTTCGTCCGTTAATTTCATCTTTTGATACATCAAATCCGGCCACCAAGTTGACGTTTTAATTTATACTGTTTTTGGACAGTTTTGCGATGCCAACTTCGCAGGTTTGTATCTTCGTCGTCGTAGCTCCGTTTTGTGCGCCACCAGTTCCGGTGCACAGCTGGTATAACCCTCTTCCTGCCCCCTTTAGATTTTATTTCAGTTTGAGCTTGTTAGGTCGGTCGAATTCGACGCCAAAATTGGTCGTTCGAATTCTTAGTGTTGCACTTGTTAAATTCTATTTTTGAATCCGGGACTCCGGATTCAATTTCTGACACCACCAGTACACTCGTGGTGTCGTTCTGGCATGTTTTCATATAAAGTTTGCTTGATTTGGAGAACGTGGGCCCTGGCACGTATTTCGGTGCAAAGCGGGTCCCACTTTATGAGTCAACGGGTCACTTTGAGATCGGCTCATCGAAATCCAATTCTGGATATACCGTTGAGTTCGTATCGTCATTCTGGACTCGTTGACATATAATTTGCTAGGTTTTAGTGGACATTGGTTCCGGCACGCATTTCGGTGCAAGTCGGATACCAATATCCGGGTCAACGGGTCATTTTGAGTTCGGCTCATCGGAATCCAATTTCGGATATACCGTTGAGTTCGTATCGTCATTCTGGACTCATTGACATATAATTTGCTGAATTTTGAGGACATTAGCTCCGACACGCTTTTTCGTACAAATTGGAATTTCAATGTCCTGGTCAACGGACCAATTCGAGATCGGGTCAACGGAATCCAATTCTGGATATACCGTTGGGTTCGTATCGTCATTCTGGATTTGTGGACATATAATTTGTTAGGTTTTGTGCACTTTTATTTCGGCACATTTTTCGGTGCAAAGTGGGTCCGACACGGACACTATTTTGACCCGAAATTACTTTTTTGCCCCTGTGTCCAAATTGGACTTATGGACATGCTATTCTAGCTATTTCGACCATTATAGACACGTTGGTAATGGTTGTTTCACCATCCGACAACATCTGTGGATTTCTTCCCTTTTTGTGTCATTCTATTATTATAATATTTCTCCCTTTTTGGTTGTTTAGAGACCCGTCGATTCCAGTGATTTCTAAATCACTGAAATTCATAAGTTGACCTTGTAGATGTTTATAGAGACTAGCTTGACCTTTATTGACCATGGTTGACTACTTGACTAAACGTCGAAGTAGAGTCAACATTGACCTAGGTTAGACTAGTTTTGACCTTGGTTGACCACAGTTGACTATTTTGACCAAAAGTCAACCGAAAGTCAACCGTAGCCTAAATTGACTAGAACTGGACCGAAGTTGACCAGTTGACCCAAAGTCAACTGTTAGTCAACGTTAGTCAAGTTTGACCTAGGGTTGACCAGAGTTGACCAGTTGACCAAAAGTCAACTGTGAGTCAACCCTTGACTTAGATTGACCTAGTTTGACTTAGTATGACTTGATTTTACTTCCAAACCCTTATATTGATACAATATTCCACCTATAGGTCCTCGAGGCACTGTTCTTGGACCAGTTGACATATTCCACCATATCACAGGCGAGTACATTCTCTGATAATATTTCTGTTTTATGATATCGTCTTGTTTCTTGTATTTAGTGTAGATATCCTTGTTCTCTTGACACATTGTTCACACAGATTGGTATTTGTCTGGATCCCGTCATAAGATGTTATTCCTCTTATATATGGTATGCCTTGTGCAAGTCTTCCTAGTTACTTGTGCATTGTATAGACAAGATTTCTGCGAAGGCTAGCTACCTTCTCAGAGAATCACGTGTCATAACGTGTCATGACTGGATCCACTATATTAGTCAGGGATGGGGTGTTAGCGTAGATATGTGATCAATACCCCCACAGATTATTGTATCATCATTGTATAGTGCTAATCATACACTCACTATGATTAGCCAGGCCAAATATTGTATCAAGTTCTAAGCCAATCACATGTTGAAACTAATACTAAACTCACATAGATATAGTTTCAGATTTTTTTACATGATATATACAGTTTTTTTGTTCTTACATTCAGTTACAGTCTTGACATGCCTTACCATGATTCATGTACACATTATTTTACCTCGTATATTCTCTCTATTTACTGCTACATTTTCAATATCGTCTAACTAGAACTGTTATTTGAGATTTGTGCTCGTTCCATCCTGACTTGATATGTTGATAAAATTTTAGGAGTAGTTGTGCCCTCAGTATTGGACTTCATGATGTTGCTAGCTGAGGTGGATCTCACTATTCTTCTATGTGAGTTGCCTAGTAGTTATCCTTAGTTAGTCTTGTTGTTCCTTCTTTATTTTTCTGTCATAGAATCATTGTAGATTCTAGTTGTTCTAGTGATATTGTTATTAATTCTTGTCTTATCTTCCTTAGTTTTCGTGATGTGACATGAGTACATTTCTAGTTATGGATCATTAGATGTTATAATTAGTTTAGTATACTTGACAGCGCTCTACCGCCGATACTGCGACGTAGGCTGGGCGTGGCCCACGTATTCGTACCCGTATATCCGGATGCGGGTCGTGACACGTTTTAGTGGTGGCCCATGCAGGTCAGTCTTTGCAATTAATGCGAAGTCGTGGTAGTACTTGAACTTATCTGTACTACTGCGAGCCTGCCCTAGGATTAAGGTTGAGTCATGGAATATTTTAGGATTTTTGTACTCAGTCACATATTAGGAACTCTTGGTAGATTCCAAGGATGACCCCTGGGGAATCTTATTTCGAAGGCTTTCAAATTTTTTCCCACTTGTTTCCATTCGTCCTGATTTCTGAAATATCTGTCTGTATCAAACTTTATTCCTTCTTGGGATGAGTTTCTGGACCCCAGAGGGAAGTTATAAGTTGGACTTGATCTTCTAGGTTGAGACGGGAATATGATTTGCCAGTCTCATATCAGGTTGAGATTGTTTTAGATTATATTCCAATGATTTCCTTTATCTTGACCTAGATTGTACCTTTGGGACTTCCCCTGAAAACTTTTCCTAAATCCTGTCTCGAAATTTGTTCTGCTAGTTTTCATTACTTATCCTTGATTCGTCGTTGAATTTTGAATCTTGATGTTCGTTCGTTGTTGACTTTAACTTTGTATCTAAGATCAGTTTTTATGAATTGAGTTAAGATATCCTGATAAACATAATTGATGGAGACGATGAGAACGATAAATGTCTACTTTACTTATGGAGTTTGGAATTTATCGCAGTCATATTAGCTAGCCTGACAGGGACATGGAGCCTGATTTTGGATATACTATCCTAGTTATGGAATTTAGATTCTTTTGCAGCCATACCGGTTGGCGTGGTAAGGAATCTAGATGACATAATATAGGGTGTATACCTTAGTTATGGACTATATCGTTTATTGCAGCTATGCTTATTGGCGTGGCGTAAATTCTGGCAGCATGGTTTTGGATATACGTGTATGGTTATCAGGTCGTATCTTAAATTGATTCACTTCTTTTTGACCAAATGATGAGGACAATTCATACCCTTGTTTTTTTTTGACTTAACATTCATTTCTTTTCTCATCGCATGATGTTTCTCATCTTACCGTCATTTCCTTTGCCTTGTTTAGCTATGTCTTGATTACACAAATCAACTATCTCATATCTACATCTGTTATCTACACTTAAAAACTTTGAAAATTTTGAATTTTTATATCTCAAATGTTTCTTAAATTTCGATACTGTTAAGATTTTGATTCCCTTTTGTCCATGACCAATCAATTTTGGGTCTTGTTTACTGTGCCAAGTGAACTTAGACTATTTCTAATTTTAATCACATTCGAACTTGGATCGTATTTCATGATTTTATTCATCATATCCTTAACCCTTGATCGGGCCTATAAGACTCTATGCGACTTTCGGGTTGATTTCCATCAACCTAAGTCCTACAAATCCCCGTACTTGACTTCAATTATATCTTCGATTCTCTTAATCGTCTCTAAAATTGTGCCCAATGACTTGGCTTATTTCTGAAATCATGCACATATGATTTTGTTCATATCATGATTCTATCGTGCCAAATCCCTCATCGTGCCTGAACAATTGTAAATCGATTTTCTTGATCGTGCAAATCGTCATTCTTGGATCGTGCCTAAAATATTGCCTAAACCTTCTATCATATTAACCCACTACCAACCTTTAATTTCGAGAACGAAATTTTTATAAGGTGGGTATGATTGTAAGCCCTAAAATTAGGGCTTATTTTTTTTTTTTATAAATCAATTATTTTGAAAATATTATTATTTGATTATTATCTAATTTAATGCTCTTTACCGTGACTTGGAATTCTAGAGCATCAGGGATGCCAGTCTCTGAAAACTTCCTTCTTGGAGTGTGTAGTAGACGAGATTATCTTCATTTTGATATATCCTGTCCCACTTGAACTCGTTTCCTTGTGCTCTTTTTGCTTCGCGCAAGTTCGGGTCAATATTAGACCATTTAATTATTAATTGAATTCTCACTCTTTTTCTTGATCATCATACGCGCGTTACCATGACTTTTAATTTAGGAGCACCAGACTAGTCATTTTATCGAAACCAACTTGTCGTGTTTGATCTACTCGAGACGCTCTTCACCCATGACCTTCGTGTCCCACTCAGATACTCTATTTTGTGTTTTATTTTCTTCGCACAACTTTCGGGTCAATTTAGGCCAATTAATTATCTACCGTAAAACCTGATTTAATTTCAAATTTAATTTCGGGACCCGACATCGACCCAACCTAGTCGACCCCAAATATGGACATGGCCCACATGAAGCCTACTACCCACTTGATACTTGTGTCCCATTTATTTGAGCCCCCACATGCTACTTATTTACCCATGATTATAAATACCTTTTAATTCAAATATTGTACCATGTCCGATTTTGGCCCAGCCCGACTCCACTGAACCCAACCCCAGCTCCATATTGTCCTCCATCATGACTGCCCATACCCCCACCGATATTTTTTCTCTACCCTAAATATCTCTTTTTTTATGTATAAATATCTAATTCTCTCATTGTATATATGTCACGACCCGCACCCGGATATACGGATACGAATACGGGGCCACGCCCAGCCTACGCGCGCAGTATCGGCGGGTAGAACGCTGTCTAGTACCCAATAAATATACACTACATCTAGAAGGCCTACAACTATAAATATACTCTAGTCATATCACAACAGCTAGGGATGATAAGACAAGAAAGATAACTAAAGCACAAGAACAACTAGAAACTACTAGAAGGAATCATAAGACAGGAAATAAAGAAGAAAAAAATAAGACGAACTAAGGATAACTACCAGGCAACTCACATAGAAGAATAGTGAGATCCACCTCAGCTAGCAACATCATGAAGTCCACTAATGGCACAACTACTCCTAAAATATTATCAACGGTATCCTGTCAGGAAAATGAGCAAGTACAAGCACTAACAGCAGTTCCATGTGAATTGACAAATTCTATAAGAGACAGTATAATAAACTACAAGACAAAGATATTGAAGACTTGGGAACCGTTCGAAAGCTGAGTTACAACCCTTAAACCAAACAAGGACCGGGGTTGTAACTCTTCTCCCGAGCAGAACTTAGTCTCCAATCAAGGTACATCATAGAGGCATGTAAAACATGTGTGTAACTGTATATCATAGCATGGTGATAAAGTACGGAATGTAGAACATGGCAGGATATAAGATAAGATAAGTAAATATAAAATGTGACTTGAATTATTAGAGCGATATGTGATCGGCTTGGGATAAGTGACAGGACAGGCTATCCACTTGGCCCGGCAATCCGCGGTGACCTCAACGGAAAGTCATGCCGGCCAACCTGGATAACGAGCACAAGGCAAGAGGATCTCGCTACACCCTTCGTGAGGGAAGAGTGGCACGAGCACATGAATAGTGACAGGGTGGCTTGGATCACATAACCCCTAATAATTCCCCATCCCCGAATAGTATAATGGACCTGGACATGACACGTCATAACACGGAATTCCCTAAGAGGATAGCTACTCCCTCTCAGGAATCGGTGTCTATACAAGTACATGGAACAAGGCAGGAAATGTACATATATACCAAGAAAATCCAGGAACAACATCTCATGTCATGATCCAACATATACTAGTCCGTGAACTATCGTGACTGGGAATCAAGTAAGACACTACGACTGAATCGGATATAGCAGATATCAAGACAATGAAAACTATCAGTGAATGTACTCACCTGCGGTCCTGAACTGTCAAATGGGGTCGATGCTCAGAGTGATACCACAGACCTAAAGATAAGATATATATAAACTAATTAGGGCTCAACAGTGTTAGGCTTGATTCTATAGTATAAGCTACGCGATCTAGGTCAGACTCAGTCCTAAGTCAAACTAGGCCACAATAAGTCAAACCAAGTCAAACTAGGTCAAACTGGGTCAATGGTTGACTTACAGTTGACTTTTGGTCAACTGGTCAACTATGGTCAACTCTAGGTCAAAACTAGTCTAACCTAGGTCAAATATTGACTCTACTTCGACGTTCAGTCAAAGCAGTCAACCATGGTCAAACAGGGTCAAGGCTAGTTTCTATAAACATCTACAGGGTCAACCCATTCAATTTCAGTGATTGTGAAATTACCGGAATCGATGGAACTCAAAATACCACAAAAGGAGAACGATTATAATAATAGGGTAAAAACCTACAGATGTTGTCGGATGATAAAATAAATATTACCAATGTATCCAGAATGGTCAAATCAGCTAGGATAGCCTGTCCAAAAGTCCAATTTGGACACAGGGGCAAAACGGTAATTTTGGGCCAAAATGATGTCCGCCATTGGACACACTTTGCACCAAAAAACGTGTCGAAATAAAAGTGCACAAAATTTAACAAATTATATGTCCACGAATCCAGAATGACGATACGAACCCAACGGTATATCCAGAATTGGATTCCGTTGACCCGATCTCAAATTGGTCCGTTGACCAGGACATTAAAATTTCAATATGCACGGAAAAGAGTGTCGGAGCTAATGTCCTCAAAAATCAGTAAATTATATGTCAACGAGTCCAGAATGACTACGAACTCAACGGTATATCCGGAATTGGATTCCGATGAGCCGAACTCAAAATGACCCGTTGACCCGGATATTGGTATCCGACTTACACCGAAATGCGTGCCGGAACCAATGTCCACTACCTAGCAAATTATATGTCAACGAGTCCAGAATGACGATACGAACTCAACGGTATATCCGAAATTGGATTTCGATGAGCCGAACTCAAAATGACCCGTTGACCCAGAAAGTGGGACCCGCTTTGCACCGAAATGCGTGCCAGGGCCCACATTCTCCAAATCAAGCAAACTTTATAAGAAAAACATGCCAGAACGACGCCACGAGTCTACTGGTGGTGCCAAAAATTGAATCCGGAGTCCCGGATTCAAAAATAGAATTTAACAAGTGCAACACTAAGAATTCGAACGGCCAACTTTGGCGTCGAATTCGACCGACCTAACAAGCTCAGACTGAAATGAAATCTAAAGGGGGCAGGAAGAGGGTTATACCAGCTATGCACCGGAACTAGTAGCGCGCAAAACGGAGCTGCGACGACGAAGATACGAACCCGCGAAGTTGGCGTCGCAAAACTGTCCAAAAATAGTACAAATTAAAACGTCAACTTGGTGGCCGGTTTTGATGTATCAAACGACGAAATTAACGAATGAAATTTGACAGGGATGAAGGGGTATATACCAAGATTGATACGGAGCAAGGAGTTCACCGATCCAACGGTCGGATTTCTCGAAAAATGCGTGCGAAGTCGCTGTGACGAAACGCGAATTTTGAGTTCGTTGCCGAGCTCGCGCCGACGAAATTTCGTACGAAATGCACGAATAGCCTATGCGGCGCGTCGGAGAAGTGGCCGGTGGCCTGGGGGAGGTCACCGGTGTCGCGCACGGCCGGGGGGGGCTCGCAGGCGGCGGCGGCGCGCGCGGCAGCGCGGCTGCTGCTGTGGCAGCTGCTGTCGCATTGTCTGCTGCTGTGCGTTGCGCTACGCTGCTGCTCGCTGGCCACCCACGGTGGCGCGGCGGCGGGGCGACTGCCTGGCGAGGTCGACGGCGGCGGTGGAGTGTGGTGGTCTCGATGGGATGGTGTTGGTGAGGGTGGAGATGGTGATGATAATGGGAGATGATGATGATGATGTTGTGTGTGGTGTTGATGGTGGGGATGGTGATGAAGAATGGAGGAGGAGGAGTTGAAGAAGTGAAGAAGAAGAAGTGAAGAATGGAGGAGAGGGTGGTGATGTCGGCTAGCTAGGAGGGGGGTGTTTGTACTGGTGAGAGAGAGTGAGTTGTGGGTGTGAGTGTGAGTGTTAATAGAGAGAGAGTTAGTTATTAATAGAATAGGGAGAGAGAGAAAGAGATATTTAAAGAGAGGGGGTGGGTAGTGTCGGCTGTGAGGGTGATGGGGGTTTGTGTGGGGAGTGTGGAGTGATTTAGGGAGAAGAGAGAAGAGAGTTTATATATATATATATAAATATATATAGGAGAGATAAAAATGAGATATTTGTAAATTAGAGAGAGGAAGAGAGATATTTTAAAATAGGAAAAAGAGAGAATTATATGGAGGTGTTTGGGTAGTCATGATAGGGATCACATAAAATCTGGTTGGGCGTTGGGCCAAGTTTGGACAAGCTTGGGGCCAAGATTTAATTAAAATAATAAATTAAACTAATTTAAAATCACGGATGGAATGGAAGTACAAGGGAGATCAAATCGGTGGCACGCAAGTGGCACGTGCATAGTAGGCTCAAACAGGCCAGGGCCATATATTGGGTCGTCTGGATTGGACCGATATTGGGCCCGGAAATTAAGTTGGAAATTAAATCACGAATTACGGCAGACGATAAATTGGTCTAAATTGACCTGAAGTTGCGTGAAGCAAATGGAGCACAAGGAAACAAGTTCAAGTGGGACAGGATATATCAAAATGAAGATAATCTCGTCTACTACAAACTCGAAGAAGGAAGTTTCCAGAGACTGGCATCCCTGATGCTCTAGAATTCCAAGTCACGGTAAAGAGTATTTAATAATCAAAAAATTATTTATATAGAAATGAATTATTGAAAATAATTCATTAGAAATTTCGAAAAATAATTCGAGAAATTCAGGGGGCTTACATCCTACCCACCTTATAGAAATTTCGTCCTCAAAATTAAGGTTGTAGTAGGGGTAAAACAAGATAGAAAGTTTTTAGGCAAAAACTTAGGCACGATCATAGAATGACAAGTTTGCACGATTAAGATAATAAATTCACAATTATTCAGGCACGATAAAAAATTTCCGCACGATAGAATCAAAATATGAACAGAATCATATAGGCACGATTATAGATAAGTTAAGTCATTGGGACACGATTCAGAAATGACTTAGGAGAACGAAAGTTATAGATGAAGTCCACGTACGAGGTGACGTCTAGCACTCGGGTTAACGGATAATCAGCCTGAAAGTCACACAGGCTTGATCAAGATGAGAGAATCATGACCAAAACAAGGCTTGGCATGATTGAGCTGGAGTTTCAGACACAACAAAATCGAAGTCAAGGTCTTATAGACCTGATCAGGATTGAAGAGTATGATTAATAAAATCATGGAATACGCTCCAAGTTCGAGCGTGAATAAAATTGGAAATAGTCTAAGATCACTTGGCACGATAGAGGTTATGACAACAAAATCAAAACTTGAGCTTCATCCGGTTACAATCAACAAAATATTGATAATAGGATTTCAGCTTACTGAAATTTGATTTAGGATTTGAGATAGGCATGATTAAGCACAAGGAAATTTTAAATACAATCAGAAAATCAAATCAAGGTCGAAAGGAGTATAGGCACGAGTGTTTCAAAATCCAAACATGCTCAAAATTGAATCTCAATACGATCATAGATACGGTCAGCTCAACCTTGATCAAAAGTATAACAGTTTAGGCATGACCAACATGAGACTCCGACATAATCAAGGATAGTATGAAGCCAGATCGTGATTGGAATGGAATTTAGTCATTTGCCAGAATTGAATCGAAAGTTTAAAGCACGAGTGATGATAGCATTGTCCAATCACGATAAAAGTAATAATTTAGTCTCAACACAACTTAAATTGATCAAGTTTTGGGTAAATCAGAATTTGGGCAAGATGGAGAAAAAAATCAACGAAGTCTGGACACGAGCATCTAAGAAGAAAATCATATCATAATGGAATTCGAAACCATTTAAGTTTAATCAACAATCAAGACTCTTTGGCACGATAAACTAGACAACCAGAATCGATTGGTCAATCAGAGAGGATCAATCTCGCGATATCAAAATATAATAAACAAATCAAGGATGTAGAATTGAATTGCTTCGATTATCATAGAAACCAGAATATGGGATCGTAGGAGAAAGCCGGGGTAATCATCTCGCTCTGCTTCGACTACTACCAACAATGTCTACTCCGAGACGGATGATTACGATACTTCCTCGATTTCTCCCAAGATAAAAGATATAAAAAATTTAAATTTTTCAAGGTTTTCAAAGTATGGCTGACAGAAGTAGATACGAGATAGGTAATTGGTGTAATCAAGACATGGCTAAGCAAGTCAGAGAAAATGATGGCAAGATAAGGAAATTATCATACGAAAAGAAAGGAATGGTAAGTCAAGAAATAAGGGTATGAATTGCCCTCATCATTTAGTCAAAAAGAAGTGAATCAATTTAAGATACGATCTGATAACCATACACGTCTATCCAAAACCATGCTGCCAGAATTTACGCCACGCCAGTAAGCATAGCTGCAATAAACGATAGAGTCCATAATTAGGGTATACACCCTAAATCATGTCATCTAGATTCCTTACCACGTCAACCGGTATGGCTGCAAGAGAATCTAAATGCCATAACCAGGATAGTATATCCAAAATCAGGCTCCATGCCCTTGTCAGGCTAGCTAATATGACTACGACAAATTCTAAACTCCAAAAATAAAGTAGACATTTATCGTTCCCATCGCCCTCATCAAATATGTTAATCAGAATATCTTAACTCAATCCAGAGAAACTTATCTTCAACAAAATCAAAATCGAAGTCAACAACGAACATCAAGATTCAAAATTCAACAACGAATCAAGGATAATTAAATGAAAACTAGCTAAAACAGATTCCGAGGTAGAGTTTAGAAGAAAATTCTCAGGAGATGTCCAAAGGTACTATCTAGGTCAAGATAAAGAAAATCATTGGAATATAATCTAAAATAATCTCAACCTGATATGAGACTGGTAAATCATATTCTCGTCTCGACCTAGGAGATATATAAGTTCAACTTATACCTTCCCTCTGGGGTCCACA